>JAJKFI010012993.1:0-28737 GCA_029204185.1 Lerista edwardsae
GTGTGTGTGTGTGTGTGTGTGTGTGTGTGTGTGTGTGTGTGTGTGTGTGAGTGAGAGAGAGAGAGAGAGAGAGAGAGAGAGAGAGAATGTTCTGACCCTGCTGTGTAGTAGTAACCACTTTTCTTCTTTCTCTCAAAAGTTACTAAATTGAAACCTGTCACTCCTTCACTCTCCTCTCTCTCCAGGCTTCACATCAAACACAACTAAGTGGAGTTCCCCTGGAAGAGAATGAGCCCCACAGCCTCTCGTTAAGGACAGAGATCGGTGTGAAGGTGTATGTGGGAAGGTGGGGGGGTGGGGGCAAAGGGCTTCGGTTTAAGAAGTGGACCGACGCGGGTTCCCGCCCACCAGACAGGGTCACCTCATCCTCACTCACCTGTTCTGGACCCTGGAAACAGATCCTGCAGAGCGGGGTCCTCATTCCACTGTCCAAGCTGCTCCCCAAGGAGTACCGATCCTCCGCTTTCCCTTTACAGAAGTCATCCGAGGAGGCGCTGCTCATCAAAGACATGGGCTGCTCTCCCTCTCCCCCCAGGGCTCCCCCATTCTTCTTCGGGAGGACTTCTGGTCCCCACTCCTCCTCCTCCACCCCCCGACAGTTGGCGCTCTCCAAGGTCCCCTTCGCCCTCCATGCAGCGCGGGCAGCGTGTTGTTATTGGAAGCCTGCAAGCTGAAGGCTTGGTCTCCACTGTTCATGGGAGGGAGAGGCGGCGGCGAGGGCGGAGGGGGCGCAGGGGGTCTACGCAGGAGGAAGACCTTCAGGTCATTGAACAACATGCGGCAGCGGCACTTGAGGAGACCCTGGTGGCGCAACATCTGTCTGGGGATCAGCAATCCGTAGCAACAGTACCATAAAACGATCGCAGGAGTTGGAATTAACATGTGCCTTCCCTTCCAGGCAGGAGCGGGTGGGAAAAAGGGCCCGGCAGAGGGCGCGCGAGAACAAGGGGGCTGGATCGGTTAATTCCAGCCTCTCTTTCCTGGCTCCCAGCCAAACTCACCGTCACATACATGCACACACACAGACACACAGAGACACACACACATTAGATTTAGGCTGATAAAAATGGAATCTTTTTTATCCTTTAAAAAAAAGGAAGATCTTTTGGATATTTCACAGCAACTCCGTTTGAAAAACAAAACAAAACAAGAATGAGGTTTCTTAAAAGTATTGAATTTCCAATCTCCTTCTTTCCAGGATTTTGTTTTGTTCTTCTGTTTTCAGATGCATAATCCCACAATTTATTCTTTTTTTAAAAAAAAAAAAGTTGGTTGAAATTAAATATTAAGGGAAACAAGCCTTCTACATCCAGCGTGCTGGGATAGTTCAGAGAAAGAAGGTAGTAGGAATTGATAACAATTTGTAACTCCAAAAAAAAAGGAGGAGGGGAGAAAAAGAGAGGATTCAAGTCACCAGAAGGTGTGAAGAAGAAAAAAGTTCTCTCAACAGTAATTGGCATGTCAAGTGTTTCTCCTTATTACTATTTTTATTTAGTTGGAACGTTTAAAAAATGTGCTTCTGACAGAATAACGGCAGAGCAGATAGTTAACAAAATGCAAAATTAGTTCTTGTTGCTATTATCACCATTGTTATTAATCGTAATATCAAAATTGATGTCATTGAACCCAAAATGCACATCTTTCTTGGGAAGAGGGGGAAACACCCTCAGTGCTAACTCCTCCCATGTGACTTGAAATGTGGCTTTATTAAAATATTCTCAATAGAAATGTTGAAAGTCCTGAAAGGAATTAGTATTAAATGATTGATCAACTAATAGTTGATATTAATTTCTAAAATTCATTTGATTTTGTTTTACCTCTTTCATCCCAGGAACTGTCTGGACCAAACGCAACCATTAAAAAAAAGAAAAGAAAAGAAAAAAAGGAAGGGCACAGGGGAAGGGACGTGGATCACCAATTCATCAATTTTTTCTCTCCTGAACTTAAAAAAAAACCCCCAACGAAAATCCGTAGAAAGGTGGCCTATCCTTTTGCATGAAATTGACTACGGAAACGTGGATCTTACATGGTCACGTTTCCTTTCCCCTTTCACAAAATAGGGACGTCATCAAACGCACTGACAGCCTGTACAGTCCATTGTGGCTGACGCGGAGGAAAAGGTGCTTTTAGCAGATGCTGGAATCTCCGTCTGATGCACAAGGCTCCTTCCTTTCCGCCACTACAACCGTCTCCAGTTTCATCTTCCTTCTCTCCTGTCCTCCTTCTCCTCTTTCTCTGACTGCTGTTTTCGCTCAATGGCATTGACGCTCAACCATTCCAAGTCTTTAAAAATAAAAGGAGAAAAAAAAAGCCACGCGTCGATATTATCCTCGCTTTGCGGGGAATAAAATCCCAGGAACTTGCTAGAAAGACGATCAGCCGGACTGAAAGAACGGCGACAAAGGGGTTATTTTGCTTGCAGCTCCCCACCGTCTGGGCAACGTTCGGCTTCTCCCTTTCATCAGCCTCCCCTCAGCTCTCCCATCCGGCTTTCCGTGATGATGTGGCTGTTGCTACCTCCTTGGGATGCAATGGGAAAGGAGGATAGTTTTGCAGTGCAAATGGGGATGTTGAGGAAGGGCGGGAGCGAGGGAGGATGGGTGGAACGTGATTCTCTCTCCTGCTGTTGCTGCTGCTACTGCTGCTCAATCCTTAAATAAATAAAGCCAAGATAGAAAGAGGGGAGGACGAATTCAGGTTGTTGCCGAGCCTTGGTTCTCTCCGCCTCCAATGCCCACAATCGCTGTCAATAAACCGTTTGGGGTGGGGTGGGGGAGGGCGGCGGAAATAAAGGTCTTGCTTAGCTAGAAAATGTGCCTGAAACCTGGCAGCAGTAGCAGCAGGGGTTCGCGAGGGGAGCTGGTCGGAGCTGCTGCAGTTTCAGCACGATGAGCCTCTGGACAGCTCCCCTTCCAGCTTGGCACGTCAGGCCACTAGGAGACTGACGCAACCAGCACAAGGAGCTGAGTGAGCCGTGGGCGGGGGGGGGGGGGGGGGGGGGGGGGGGGGGGGGAGAGGGGGGGGGAGAGAGAAAGAGAGAGAGAGAGACCCAGAGACAGAGACCCCAAATGCTATTACCTGTCAGCTGCCTACTGTTTTAGCTTCCATCCTGCACAGCAATAATTACTTCCTGCAAGTCTTCTTTTGATATGGTGAGACTGTTGTTTCCATATTGGCCCCCCTCTCATTGTGTGTCTCTGTAGTTGTAGTCTTCTATGCTTGTTTGTGAGCCAGTGTCTGTGCCGGGCGTGCGTTCCTGGATGTGTGAGTTGTTGAGGGAGGGGGTGTCTGTTTTCCACGTTTCAGAGTGTATGTGGAAATAGTGTGTGTGTGAATGGTGTTTCTCCCTTTGGGCATCAAAGGTGGATCCCACTCCGTCTGCCTGCCTTGATGTTATCAGTGTTTCTGTGAGTGTGCCTTACATGTTTTGTATGAACAGATAATCTGTATGTACAGATCTCCAGGAGTGTGCACCTGCCTGCCTTTTCTTAGTTATTGATTTGTTGCAAGGCCATAAGTTTACCAATGTCTGTATATGTGTTTGTGTGAATACAGGAATTGAGCTTTTTCTTGCCCCCTTCCTATTTTGTGAATATATACGAAATCTGGAATACAGTCGTGACTGTGCTTGATTATTTGTCAAGTTTTTGTATTCATCTCTCAGGATGCTTAGCTATGCATGTGAAACGTAAAGGTATCTGATAACTGGTGGTAACTGGATCTGTGCTGATGTTTGGTTCTTTGGGAAACTATATGTATCAGTGCTGGTGTGTTAAACTGATGTGTATATATGTGAATGCTTGTCTCTGCATAATTCTGTTTGTGCATTTGTTTATCTTTGGTTTATCTTTGAATGGTATATGTGGCAATCTGAGCATGAATCTGCCACTCACTCTTTGTGAGTGGCAGTGTGTTTACCACATTTTCTCATTAAGCAGACACATGCCAGCACTACTTCCAAGAATGTCAACTGCCATTTAACATACCTTGAATGCTTGTCTACAAATAGGAAATGCTGAATTAGTCTGATTCTCTCATGAAGGAAAGTAGCCTAGAATCAGACTGTTAAATAAATACATAAATGTGTTGCAGCACGTCAGATGATCCATTTTATTGCATGAGCTTAGTTTTGAATTTCTAACAGGCTTCACTGGGATCTGGGAAGCAACACATTGCAATTGGGTGGTGAACTAAGTCAATATCTAGATAGCAAATGTTAGAAGCTCTGTGCAATCCAATGGATGATTATTCACAAATCTGTCCCATGGAGTTCAATGGGAGTAGTCCCAGGAAAGTTTGCGTAGGATTTCAGTTTTATTCTTGTAAACACAGAATCTAGTGAAGAGGATTTCTAAAGGGGATGAGTGGGAAGTGTGAGCATCCTAATGAACTTTTGCCCAGATTAAGGGTGCAATCCTAACCTGGAGATAGGCTGGCACAAGTTAGGCTGGCAACGTTTGGCTGGCACAAGGGCCACTGCAAAGCGTGTTTAGACCACTCTCAGAATCAGGGAGGCCAGCACACAAATATGCGTCATCCTCCCTGATTGACATCAGAAGATTTCATTGTGTAAAACATGAAAATCAATATTTCAGGCCAAGAGATATTTGACTTATTAATATATTTATTTATTTCAGATTTATTTCCAGTAATATTTTTTCTTTTAAACCTACCACATTATCACAAACCCTGGTTCTGTGTCACTTGTGGCAGTATAAATACAGTGTGTGTGAGAGATACCAGTCTAGCAGAGAGTTGATGAAAGCATCTTGGCAGCAAAACAACACACACAACTTTTCAGTGCCACCCACACCTGTTCTTAAAGCTTTGCCTTTTAGCTGCTGTCTTGCAGCCATTTCACACATCACTCAGCAGCTAACCTGTGCTTGCCACTGGGGGCATACTTGACAGGGACCCACAGCCAAAACCAGCTTCCTAACAAGCATCCCCTGTAAATGTCTGTTTGCATTTTCACCCACTACACATTTTAGGTGTCCCCTTAAAAAATGTTATATGCAAAGAAATTCTTATTCTTGCTACCACAAGAATTATGTTTTAGAATATTAACAGCATGCTAGATGTCGTAAGGAGGAAAGCTATGGTGAACCTAGACAACTTAAAGCAGAGGCATCACCCTGCCAACAAAGGTTCGCATAGTCAAAGCTATGGTTTTCCCAGTAGCAATATATGGCTGTGAGAGGTGGACCATAAGGAAGGCAGAGCGCCGAAGAATAGATGCTTTTGAATTATGGTGTTGGAGAAGACTCTTGAGAGTCCCCTGGACTGCAAGGAGATCCAATCGGTCAATCCTCCAGGAAGTCAAGCCTGACTGCTCCCTGGAAGGACAAATCCTGAAGCTGAAGCTCCAATACTTTGGCCACCTCATGAGAAGAGAGGACTCTCTAGAAAAGACCCTCATGCTGGGAAAGATTGAAGGCAAAAGGAGAAGGGGGCAGCAGAGGATGAGATGGTTAGACAGTGTCACCGAAGCGATGAACATGAAATTGGGCGAACTCTGGAAGCTAGTGGAGGACAGGGAGGCCTGGCGTGCTGAGGTCCATGGGGTCGCGAAGAGTTGGACATGACTTAGCGACTGAACAACAATAACAAGATGTTATAAAAAGTATCCCTGTCCAGAAAGCTTTTAAAAGGACAGCTGGGATGCAAAGTGATAGTAACATCATGGCTTGAGAAAGAATAAGAATGAAGCATAAAGGTTAGAATGCAATGCATAGTACACCTGTACAAAGCAACTGAGATTACGGTAGCTGCTGGAAATGGTTTGTCGAAGAGGCAGTTTTTGAGAAGGCACTTGACAAAAGAATCTGGGGAAACACAATGGTTAAATCTGAAAAAGAAAATAAGGGATCAATAGTCATAGGCAGTGGCGTTCCTATGGGGGGACAAAATGCCAAGTGTTGCAGGAGCCTGTGCTCCTATGTAATATGGTCCCTCCCCCTTGTCTTCAGAGCCATTCACAGCTCAGAGAAGCAGCTCAGAGGCTTGCACTCCAGGCAGTGAATCACTCTTGGAGGCGAAGGAGTGGGGCCACGTTACACAGGAACTCAGGCTCCTGCAACACTTAGCGTTTCCCCCCAGTAGGAATGCCACTAGTCATAGGCAATAGGAAGGTAACAGTAAAAAAAAAAAAGTAAAAAAAACCCTGAAGACAATAATGTGACAGAGGAGGAAGAAGTGGAATGATGGCGTGCTTTGACATAGGAAGCTAGACCAAGGGCGTCCAAGTCATTTCATACAGCTGGCCAAACAGCATCTCAGCATTCACTGAGAACTGGAAGTGATGTCATTAAGCAGGTGATGACCAGAAATAAGCATTTTGTTCTCGCCTAGGAACCCATTAGCTGCAAATGACAGATGTGGACAGGAGGTTGAGCTGTCACCTTGCCTGAAAAAGCTAAGCAGGATCAGCAGCCTTGGATGACAGACCGATGGCTCCTTTAAGAGGTGTGTGAAGGAATGCGGAGGAGTCAGTTGGCAAGATAACACCTGAGGCTTCATTTGCTGCTGCCCGTGAAAGCTTGGAAGCACAAAGGGTGGGCAAGCCTGGATGATGACTGCACTATGAAGGAAAACATCTGGCAAAATGGAGGGTTCTATGACTCTCTCTCATGGAATGGTACTTGAAAAATTTGGTTTATGACTAGCTTTCTTTATGAGAGCTAAACTAGCTAGTTTATGACTAGCTGTCTTACAGAGCAATCCTGGGTTGCCAGTTGCACTGACTCTACATCATAGTGTCAGCGCAACTGCATTAGCACTGATGTGGGGGCGCCGAGCAGCACCCCTGTGTCGGCGCTAAGACAACGGGACCAGCACTGCAGGCAGTGCTCATCCCGTTGCTCCCGCACAATGTCTCCCTCGAGTAGGTCGAAGCCAGGTGGTGCAAGGGAGGTGCCATGTTGGGAGGGGGGTGGGAGAGGGGGAGGGCATTTCTGGGCAGGTGATGGGTGGGTGGTGGGCGTGCCAGCAGGTGTGCCGGCCCATCCACGAGGCAAGCTTGGGAATTGGTCATAAGGCTTGTAAAGAGCAAGAGAAGACTAGGCCATGGTCTGACTCCATTTTGTCAGAATACTTCCATTTTTTTTTAAACAAAAAAAAAAGAGCTAAAGCTGTTAAGGTACCAGCTGGTGATAATCAGCTCATTTCCTGAGGTAATTTCATCAGGAAGTATAATTTCCTATTTGCTTTGTTTTCTGTAGAAAGGTGTGAGGTCATAGCTAGGGTTAGGAAGGCAGTACCTAACCAGTCAGGTTCCATCCAGCTAGTGCTGCAAGAAGATTCCACACACCTGAGACCCCTCACTTAGAATTAGTGTTTTGTTTACATAACCTTTTTTGAACATCTTATCTGACCTGTTGCCTGGGGTGGCACGAGCCAGGGGCGCCATAGCGCGCAGTCTGTGCACGAAACAGCACGCTCTTCGGCCCTCCCACCCTCCCTGGTCTCTGTTACGCTCCAAAATGGAGCATTTCTGGGTGCAAGGAGGTGTGTCGGAGCGACGCACAGGGGCGGGGCGACGTCCTGGGGGTACAGTTTCGGCACCAGCCATGGGCGCACTCGCGCCTCCGTTCGGGTCTGCCATCAAGACCACAAGACCATCAAGACACCATCAAGTCCATCAGACCTTCAGAGACCATCAAAGAAGACCATCAGATCTCCAGACCTTGAGATCACCTTCTCCAAGCCTGTCCAAGAAGCCCAACAAGGACCTGCTGCCTGCATTGGACTGAGAAGAAGGTGAACCGGCAAGGCTAACTACCTTGCATGGACTCGGGCCTAGACTACAGTTAGGCATATAGTTGTTTTCTTATTTTAATGTGTATCTTAGTTAAGTCTCTATTAGTTCCTTTAAGCCTTTCCTAGTTTTGTAACTGCTTGTTTTATTAATAAAGTACAGTTAATTTATAAAGCTTTGTTTGTGAGTATTTGGAGCCAGACTAAATTCAGTTTTGCTCCTTTGGCACACTTACCAATTTAAAGTTTATAACTTGGGATAGATCCCTGTAGTTGGGGCTAGTTAAGCCTGTGGACTATTTAAGATTTTAAGAGTCTGTTAATTCCTCTGTTTGAGGCTGTGACTCTTAACTGTGGTCCCAGGCTGGTAGCAGAGGATGTGCGCCTTGCTGCCTTGACTTGGAAGGACACACTCTGCTGAACGTTCACAACTCATATTGGGCCCTGGGCTGGTTATAGGGCATATGAGCCTGTGAATTACAAGGCTGAATCCTAAACCTGATCAGGAGGCTGAGCGGCCCTGATTCGGGCTGTGCAGTCTCCTCTGATCTGCACCTCCCAGATCCGAGGAGCGCATGGGGAGGCTGGAGCCTCCCCTACAGTAAGGGCACGAACGTCCTTTTTATTGTCCTTGGATATGATTTGCCCCTGCAGCTGTGTGGGATTATGCCACAATGCAAAACTTTGCTTTGAGTGTATTCCTTTCAGGAGACTAGATTATTGGAATTCAGAGCAGGGCCTTTTCCGTGATGGCACTGAACAAACATATGGATTGTTCTTGCACAAAGAGGTCAACTGAGCAACATATCTCTTTTTGTGTGCTTGGGATCAAATGAAGGTGTACAGGCACGCCCATGTATTGTTGGGGGGTAGGATCCTGGACTCCCCATGGATACCTGAAACCCCTGGGCAAGAAGATTGTTCAGGACCCATAATAAGAATAAAGGAAGATAAGGGGAGCCCCCTAATCTGTGGATAATTGAAACTGCGGATATTGAATCCATGGCAATTGGGCCCCAGCTGTACTTATTTTGCCACACTTTAAATTTGGCTGTGCAATTTTCTTTGGCATTCCTGCTGCTGGTGTTTGTAAGTACAGTAATCAGTTTGTTTCCAAGGAGAGACGGTCGAACACAAGAGAAGATGAGCTGCCATCATAAGAGATTACTCATGTTTGAGAAAACCTCAGCAGCCTGGACTGTCCTTTGCCTTTCCCACCCCACAACAAGGCAAAAATTCAATCATTGACAGCATGACAGAAAAGATATACCTGTTATCCAAAGGTATATAAAGGTATACCTGTTATACTGGACTGAGTTGATAATCTTATGCATGCTTACTCAGAAGTAAGTCCCATTATAGTCAATGGATTTATTCCATTTTATTAGCTGTGGAGAAATCCAGAGATTTAGCTGCAGTTATACAGATTTGCAGCACAATCTCTTATGCATGCCTACTCAGAAGTAAGTCTCATTATAGTCAATGGAGCTTACTCCCAGGTAAGTGTGGAGGGGATTGCAGCCTGAATCCACTGACAGCACAATCCCATCTACTCAGAAGTAAGGTCCATTCAGTTTGATGAGACTTACTCCCAGGGAAGCACATACAGATTGAAGCCTGAATAGCTGCATGGAGAAATGCTGACATTTATGTCAACTCTGCCCTTTTGACATGCCATCATGCTGAAGACAACCATGCCCCTTGAGCATGTGCAGGGAGCTCCTCATTCCCTCCACATCTGAGATGGGAGCTTCCAAGGCAACCTGGGGAAAAAGCCCATTTGCAGCTCTGCAAACTTCATTTATCCATCAATGGAGCAATCCACCAATAATGTTCAATTATCATCATTTAATGATCTTTGTATCCATTAATGAAAGAATCCAGGCTGAATTGAGATAAAAAGGGCCTCTAGCAGGGAAACGCAATGTTCCAAGGACAGCTTCACTGTACAAGGAGTTGTTTCTGACAAGGGGAGCTGGAAAAGCGGGGGGGGGGGGAGGAAGTAAAAGACTCAGAAACTTTTGAGGCTTGAGTGAGGAGAAACCATTTTGCCCTCATCACACGTAGTTCTGCCCTTTGCTGGGTGAGTGATAGCTAGGATGTTATTAGACTAGGAGATAGATGCTTTCTTATTTTGCACTAGCTTGTCCTTACCCGGCGTTGCCCAGGTATTTATTTATCCCAAGCTTCTATTAGACAGGAAAAGGAATGAATTCTATCTATAGTGTAAAATCGAAGTAATTTTATGTACAGGTAGTAGTACAGTATAAAAAAAGTAGTAGTACAGTATAAAAATTATAAAGTAAAATCCTTTACAAATTCACTATAATATTAATGTAACTCAAAACTTGATTATAAACAGCATTTTTAGTTTCACCTCCAGGAGCAAGAATACATAAATTCTTGGGTGAACCCACCCTTGAGCAAGCCACATAAAGTTGTCCGTGGGAGAAACATGGCCATTTCAAATCTACTCCGCAGTACTTAATAGACTGCCCCTGTGACTAGTTGATTGTGATCGAGAATGCAAGTCTCACTGGAAATTGCTATCTCTTAAAGTTAAAAGGGAGATCCGTCGGAATGAGAGGTATCCGTGGGATAAAAACTGTTTTACCCTCTCTCTTTCTTGTTAAGATAGTCGCTTCAATTACAGTACCCAGCATCTTCTTGACACACAGCCTTGTGCTGTTGCAAAGTTTTGGCGGGTCAAGGTTCCGTAGTAAAATAATTGGAATAAGTAAAAGACTGTAAGTAAAAGACGATGTGGTGGCAATGCAGCCAGATGAAGTTTAGGAAATCTGATGGGAAATTGATGACCTCATAGGCATCGACTATAGTATTGATAAACTTTTATTCAATGACTACGCCTGGTAACATGGCAAGTATTTGATTGGCGTCCAAGACCAGGGCATAATGATTTCTAAAAAATTTCAGAAGGTTCTACAGAGTTCTATTTGTTCTATTCGACTACACTTGGGCTTAAATGTCATCAGGACTGTCACCCATCAGCTTAGCAACCCAAAAAAACCTATGGATTCAACACTAATATCAGCCGCTTTCAAATATTTTTACACGTCACCCCCTTCCCACCTCCACCCCTAGGGGTGCTAGGGGTGTCTTACCCCCTACAGTATTTCTAGAAGTGGGATGAGTTGTGAAATCTGAAATCAAATGGCGTCTTCTATGCCACCATCAGCATGCTGCGGATATTCTATTTCCAAGCACTGCATCTTGCATCCCTTCTCACTCCCCATGCTGAGGGGGCCCGAACTTGGACTTAAATGGCATTGGGAGTGTCACCGATCGTCTTGGCAATCCCGGAAACTATGGATTCAACACCAATATCGGCCATTTTCAAGTATTTTTGCATGGCACCCCCTTCAGACCCCCACCTGTAGGGGTGCTGGGGGGGGGGGTCTTACCGCCGCAGTATTTCTTTCCAGAGTGTAAGGCATATGTGTACCAACAGTAATGGCATCTAAATGATTTTAGCAACAGGTACTCACTTTTGCTTTTCAGTAGCAATATATGGCTGTGATTGCTGGACCATAAGAAAGGCAGAGCACCGAAGAATAGATGCTTTTGAATTATGGTGCTGGAGAAGACTCTTGAGAGTCCCCTGGACTGCAAGGAGATCCAATCGGTCAATCCTCCAGGAAGTCAAGCCTGACGGCTCCCTGGAAGGACAAATCCTGAAGGTGAAGCTCCAATACTTTGGCCACCTCATGAGAAGAGAGGACTCTTTAGAAAAGACCCTCATGCTGGGAAAGATTGAAGGCAAAAGGAGAAGGGGGCAGCAGGGGATGAGATGGTTAGATAGTGTCACCAAAGCGATGAACATGAAATTGGGCGAACTCTGGAAGCTAGTGGAGGACAGGGAGGCCTGGCGTGCTGTGGTCCATGGGGTCGTGAAGAGTCGGACACAACTTAGCGACTGAACAACAATGAAGTTATGCCATGCTTTGGCCTGCTGTGATAGGAATATTCAGTGCCTTGGGTGAAAGACAGCATGGAGTATAGCTGAGGTTTTTGCATTGTTGCCCAATTAAATATAGAGCAAAAACAAAATCCACAAAAAAAGAAGCAATTACTCAGCACAGCCAAATGAAAACAGCACGTGCAGTTAATTTATGACAAATAAACTACACATCAAAGTGCTGCAAAGTTTACAGCGGCTGCTGTGTCTTTGAAAATCAAGTTTTTGTCTTTCACAATAGACCACACTGCTTTGCCAGAACCTAAAGAAATACCTTTAAAAGATTCTGTACGATTACAATTCTCCAATAGAGGCATTTGATTATTATTTTTTAAACCACAATAAGGAAACTTGGGGAGGCTTTTCTCCTTCTAGGAAAAAGGTAAGTGGGCGGAACCAGAGAGAAACACGGATGTGGAGCCAGGAGAAGGGACTGTTTCCCCTTCAACTTGCACAGCTGTTATTTCTGAGCACATGCATGTTTTGTACATGCTGTTTGAACCAAATGTGTTTCCCACACACTACGACCACCTTGCCCATGCCCATCATACCATACTACCACCGTGTCAAACTGCGTGGCTATCAGTCACAATGACTGAAGGAATCAGGCACTTCTTTCAGGCACTTCTGAACAGTAGCTGTGGAAGAGTCATTGCCTGGCTGTGGAAGCGTGATGGGAGTTGTGCTGACTTGTAGATGCAGAGGTGAACGTTGGTTAAATGTTCCTTAAAAAGACAGATTCATGAGAAATAGGACTGGCCGTTGGCCTTGGTCGCTAAATGGAACGTCCATGAGATCCAACAATGGGATGACTATTGTTTTCATGCTCTGCTTGAGGCATCCTGAGAACATCTGGCTGGCCACTGTTAGGTACAGGGTGTCCATTCAGCAAGGCTCTTTTTTCTGTTCTTGTGCTTTAAAGAGCTGCTCTTGAGTGCTCATTGAGTGGACCACTTTGTCACTGAGCTATCCATGATGGCCCCAAGATCTCACTCCTGATTAGTGAATATATGTGGTTAGGATGTTTTGCTTCACTGTGCATCACTTATATTGACCTGCATTTGTCATCTTGTTGCCCATTTATCTTGTCTGGAGTGATTATTATGAACTCTTCACAACTTGGTTTGGTTTTCACCATTCTGAGCAATCTGGTGTCAGCCACCAACCTGACTACCTCTTGGCTTACCCCTAACTTGAGTCAATCTTATCAACAAGATAAAAAGTGCCAGTTCCAGTGCAGTGAAGGTGACTAACATCCCAACCCTACAGGGATGACAGCAGATGTTGCCTTCCACAGCAGCAGCAATGCCAGAAAAGACAAGCTGCTGAGGAGCACCAAGGAGCCAGCCTTGAAAACTACCTGCAGCTCCCCATGCATGCCGGCAGCCTGCTGTTCTGCCAAATTCCCTGCTGGGCCTCCCCAAGGGCCCAAATGCCCACACTAGGCTAACTAGTTTCCCCACAGAGCAGCCTCAGAGATAGGTAAGAGGGAGGGGGTCCAGTCACCCACTGGGCCTCCTCTCTTCCAGCAGCTTTGCTTGGGATCACCGGCTGGCCAGCCTCCTCCAGACTGCCCTCATCACTGGCTTAGCTCCAAACTACTCTTAGTCTAACACCAGCAAACCCCACCACCAAACAATAGGCAGTCAGCTTGCCCAAGCCACAACTGCCTCCTCCACTTGGTGGCTCCAGGGGCGTGGCAGCCATACAACAATTCCCAATGGTCCCCAAACAACCTTACCTTAGCCAGTTCCTCAGTCCTTCAGGCAGGCAGTCCATCCATCCAGCACCTCCCAGGTCCTTCTCCTACAGCTTCTGCCTCTAACTTTATACTGAGGCCAGCCAATCAGTGGGCAGGCTTTATCATCAGCCACACCCATCTGCACCTGTGCTGGCCTCCTTTCATAGCCAGGGGCCTCATCAACTTACAGCTGTGCTCCCGAGGCTTGCAAAGACCTTGGGGGTTACCCTGTAATCCCTGGCTAATCTGGGACAAGGGGCCATTGCTGATACCATTCCCTAGGGGTATCTCCTGCCTTTTCCAATACACTTGCCTGGATCCAACCAAGGTAAGAACGATGATGGGGGCCATTGCAAACTGCCCTCAGTGGGCCTCCTTCTATCTAGGTAAGTTTCAAAGAGGTTGCTCCATCACTGCCGCACACTGACGACGTGCACAGAGGTGGTGTCAGGGCTCAGCTGTAGACCCTTCTGAGTGCCCCGGAAGAATGTCAATACTTGATGGCGACCCTGAGTGGCCTAAAGGGGGTTAGCTCTGGGGTTTCAATGATGGCACTTCTGGCCATGACATCCCTTCCAGTGGGTCCTGGACAGTTTGTCATTCCAAAAAGTGGGTCCTGGTGCTAAAAGGTTTGAGAACCACTGCTGTAGAACATACAAATGCCAAAGGTAAATATTTTCAAAGATGCACAGAACTGTGTACAGGGGTGGGAGGAATAACGTGTCTTGATATGCTTTCCAAGGGTCGGATGAGCAGTATACAGGTGTGCTCCATTATCCACTAATTTGGTATCAACAGTTTCTGTTATCCATGGATACCATGGAGACTGCGATGCCTATAAAAAGGTGGGGAAACATTAAACAAATCTCCTTTTTTACCTTCTTGCAGCAAAACCACTGATGTTCCCCTATCTTTAAAAAGGCATCCCCAGTATCCACGTTTTAGGTTTGGGGGGGGCGGTTCGGAACAGGACTCCAGCATATACAGCGGCATTTCTGTAGTTGCAAGTGATATAACATTCCAACTTGGTCATTCAAGAGGAGAGAGCCAGGAGGCAGCCTGTTTTTTTAAAAAAGCTTGAACCTTCCATCATGCTCAATGCAAACTCTCCTTCAACCCGTTTGGCTGCCTCCCTGCTTTGTCAATAGCATCTGAGAGCTTCCTGTTCCACTTAAGCTTCCCTTAATGGGACAGAGGCAGCCCTGATTGCTTTGTTCGCAGCCACATCCCCCTGGCAAGCCATTACTTAGAGACACTTCACTGAAGCCTCCTGACTGAAGTCTGAATGATCAGGAACCTCCTGCCCCTGGTGAATGTTGCGTCACAGCAAGACTTCCTGTGTCTTTCCTGGATGAAGATGCTTTTAAGGAAAATCCTGAGCACGATCATTAAGCAAAGCAGTGGGCAGAGGGATTTGGGCTGCTCTCTGCTTCCTCGGAGGTGTTGTGTTTTTTTCTGTTGTAAGGCAAAGCAGAATAAATTAGCTCAGCAGGATCTTAGTAAGCAGATATCCTGAACACTTGATACATAGTGAGTCAACTTGCAGGACCTGTATTGGGGCGGGTGGGAGAATACAATGTGGGAATGTATGTGACCCAGTGATGGGATCAGCTAACGACTCGGGGGAACGCTGGGCAGGCAGCAGGAAGGCTGGGCAGGACTTCCGGGTGATTGACAGCCCGTCTGTCCAGGTCCGCCGCCTACCCGCCCACCGCACGGGCTGCCCTGGCCTCGGAGGGGGCGCCCGCTCACAAGGGGGGGATGAGTGGGGGCCCCCGGGTGCCAGAGCATGCAGCAGCAGGGCGTGCCACCCGGGGCAGCCCGTGCGGCGGGCAGGCGGGCGGGCGGGCGGTGGACCCGGATGGATGGGCTGTCAATCACCCGGAAGTCCCGCCCAGCCTTCCTGCTGCCCGCCCAGCATTCCCCTGTATTGTTAGCTGACCCATCACTGATGTGACCCCTCATCAAAAAAATCAGAATTAGCTGTGTCACTGGATCTAGTGTGGGGTGGTGGTTAGAATGTCCGCTGAGGACACAGGAGACGCAAACTCCAACCCTCAAGTTCAAACCAAGACAAACTCACTATTTCTCAGTCTAACCTACTTCACAGGGTTGTTGTAAACTTGTGAGGCAATGGTGTATATTCCCTTGAGCACTTCAAAGGAAGCATTGACTCACAGCGCAATCCTATGGACTGTGCAGCATCGACACAACGGGGTTGCGTCGACGCTGCGTGCTTAGCGCCAACACAGGGACACCGTTCCGTACCCTTGCATCGGCGGTAAGGCAATGGGACCGGCGCTGCCTTTGCAGCGGACGCGCAGCACCTCTCTCGGGTTGGCTGAAGCCGGCCGGCACAAGGGAGGCGCCATGACGGGGCAGCTCGGGGATTGGCGGGAGGAGGGCGGGACATGGGTGGGTCCAGGATTTGGCCATAAAGCCAAATCCTAGACCCGTTTGGGAGGCCATGCGACCCTGATTTGGGTCGCATGGTCTCCTCAAATCTGTGCCTGCTATTTAGCAAATCCAGATCCGAGGAGCCCAGAGGGGAGGCTGGAGCCTCCCCTATGGTAAGAGAGCGATCTCTCCCTTGCCATGGGGAGGCTCCAGCCTGTCCTTAGCAGCGCTAGGATATGGTGCTGGCCCTTCGGCCTTGCCAATCCAGCACTGCTGAGGATTGCGCCCTCAAAAGGAAATAAAGTAGATCTCTTCCACAGAGCCTCGGAGCTATGAGCATTGCGTGCAATTGGGCAGAAGGACTTGCTCATGTGCTCTTGGTGCACATATATCATACAGTAAGGCACAGGTGCAGGTAGATATTCCCAAATCTTTCTAGCCAAAGATCCAAGAGTCACACACACACGTTTATGTTTGTGTGTATGCCCACATTACCATATCTACTACTACTAGCTTTGAGATTGTGTGAACCATTAAGGGGAAGGCAACTTTGCCAAGCCTTGTCCAACACTTCATTTTGTTTATGGAAGATAGAAGCAAAAGCCAACACAGCCAAAGATTCTAGATAAGACTCAAAGGCAAAGGATAGAACTGATTCTATATAACTCCCTGTATAGCGATGCAGCCACACCAGACGCACACTTCCTCTCCACTTCCAGCAGATCTCTGCTAGAGATCTCATTGAAGTAAGGGTATTTTTGCCCTGGGTTAAGACCCAGCAGCTGCTATGGGACAACTAAGACCTGCTCCAGTTCTCAGGTTGCTGGCACAAGTCTGCATTGACCTAGAATCAGGCCCAGAAAGGGGGGTGGGATTTAGTGCACACTGCCTCCGATCCTCCTCCCAGGCCTGATCAGCCCTCCCAGCCTCCATCATCACCCAACTGAGCTTAAGTCAGCTAGGACAGTGGTTCCCAAACTGTGGGTAGAGACCCACCAGTGGGTCACGAGCCTATTTCAGGTGGGTTGCATTTAGAGCAACCATACTGAAAATATGGGTAGGTGGGATGCTGGAAAGGGGGAGGGCTGTGTGATTGTTTTTTCTTGTATCAAGATTGTAAATAGGTCTTTTTATTTCTGATTCACTTTGCTATTGGAAAATGGCTGAGAAATAATCCAATTTATTGCTGCATTCTCAGGAAAGCAGCAGGCTCTGGTGTCACACTGAAGGCACTTCTGGCCATGACATCACTCTGTGGGGTCCTGGACTGATTGCCATTCTAAAAAGTGGGTCCAGTCAGTCAATCAGTCAACAGGTACTTATATACTGCTTTTCAACATGAAGTTCACAAAGCGGTTTACAGGCAAATAGTAATAATAAAATTAAATGGCTCCCTGTCCCCAAAGGGCTCACAATCTAAAAAAAAAAGGCAGACCGCCAGCAACAGCCACTACAAAGACTGCGCAGGGGTGAAGAGGGACAATTGCTCTCCCTCTGCTAAATATAAGAGGAGCACCACTGGAAAAAGTGCCTCTTGCCCAGTTAGCAGGGGTCCAGGTACTAAAAGGTTTGAGAACCACTGATCTAGGAGCTACTATGAAGGGAAAGCCTTGTGTCAGGTTTGGCAGATTGTGCAGGATGTTCTGAAGGAGGTTGGTAGGCAGACAGCCTGGCCTTTCTGCAAGAAACCAAACTCATGGTCTCCCACTTCCATCAATTCACAGGGCTCTGAAGGAAGCACAGTCCTATTTCCTTCTGGTTAGTCAATGTGCAATACCGCAGACTGAGGGAATTCCGGCACAAATCCAAATCCCGTTGTCTCCGGTCTCCTCATCTTCACTTTGCAGGCTCTGCTATGCTAGTATCTGTTGGAGAGTTTTGCCCTCTGTGCTGAAGAGGATAAGGAACTCACAGCCCAGATGTGACTTTTTAATTAAGCCATCTAGTATTGTATAACATTATGTCATCGTAAAAAGGCCTCAGGTTGGCTCCAAAGGCACTAAGCCAAAGGCCAAATAGTTGTAACTACCCAAGAAATGCAGTAATTATCTTAAAAGGCAAGCCCTCAAGGGACCTAGTATTTAGGCATTAAGGAGGCAGAAAACACCGAGAACTTGGGTATTTCCTGAGCATTATGGATGTGGCTGACCTGCCCCTGGTAATTGTCTCTACTCTGAAAGTTCTTAACCACACACAAAGTACTATTCCAGGCTGTGTGTATTCTCACCCAGTACAGTAATTAGGTTTTATTCTTATCCTCTGAATTACGATGTGCTCATGTTGTTGTTGTTGTTAGTCCATGTTAGTCAGCCCAGTTCATTGACAAACAAGTGCTCTGGAAACCAAGAAGGGGCCTCTAAGGCATATTTAAGTATCCTCAATCTAACTAGTGCACAGTGGGCTAAGGACAGTGGGCTAATCTAACTGTCACAGGTCACAATCCTAACCTGGAGTTAGGCCAGCACAAGGGCCACCATAAAGTGCATTTCGACCACTCTCGGAGTGAAGGATGGCGCACATCTGTGTGCTGGCCTCTCTGAATCTGAGAGTGGTCCAAACATATGTGACTGTGTCCCTTGTGCTGGTCAAACTTTGCTGGCCTAACTGTGCCAGCCTAATTCCAGGTCAGGATTGTGTTCACAGTGAACTAAGAGCAGACTGAACTAGGAGCAAGCCAAGGGTGAGGCAGCTGTTGTAGCACACACAGAGCGGTGAGCTGTGGGGAGGGCCAAAGACTCTGTTTGCTTTTCACCCCAAGCCTGCTGTGGTCTGCCTGCAGGCCTGGAGCCACTCCAATCTGCTTCCCACTCGCTAAAAGCAAACAGGAAGTGAATCAGAAAGCAGTGAGCCTGCCTCCAACTCCATGACTGTTCTCTGTCTTTGTGGTCCCTTTAAAGAAAACAGGAAGTCCAGGCAGAGGCGGATCTACAGGGAGGGCAAAGCTCTAAGTTTTGCAAAGTTTTCTGCTTCTTTCTGGAGGAGGAGGTGTGCTGCCGCTGCCCTGCCCCTTTCTCCGAGGATCAGAGAGCCAAGTTACTTGGTAGGTGGACAGCTGGAGGGGGCTCGCAGGCATGCGCCTAGTGCAAGGCACCCCGCATCAGTTTGCCACTCCAGCCCAACTTGCTGCCAGTCTTTTAGAGAGCAATTCTAACCTGGAGTTAGGCTGGCACAGTTAGGCCAGCAACATTTGGCCAGCACAAGGGCCTCCGTAAAGTGCATTTGGATCACTCTTGGAGTTAGGGAGGATGGCACGCATCTGTGTGCTGGCCTCTCTTGACTCTGAGAGTGGTCCAATCATACATGACGGTGTCCCTTGTGCCAGCCAAACTTTGCTGACCTAACTGTGCCAGCCTAACTCCAGGTTAGGATTGCCCCCTTAGCTAAGGTGACCAACTTTTTTACAATGAAAAGGAGGACACACGCTCTCTCAAGGTCTCCCGTGCGGAGCGCATGCATCTCATAATGGTGTCTCGCCGCACTGTACCAAGTGTAAATCACAGGCTCATATACCCTCTAATCAGTTCTGGGCCCCTATGAGTCTGTGATTTTTTCAGCAGCGTGTGACCTTAAGCACAACAAGGCTCACAACCACTGCTACTAGTCTGGGCCCAAAGTTCAGAATACTTCCTCTTAACTTTAAAATTCCCCAGGCTAAACAAGTCCCAACTACAGGGACTTTTTCCAATGAGTAACTTAAAATTGGGTAAGCATGCCACTTTAGCCACTGAATCTTATCTGGTTCCAAAGACAACCAAAGCTTCTAGTAAATTTAATTGTAATTTATTGATAAACAAGGGTTACACAACTAAGAAAGCATACTAGAACTAACAGAGATACCTTATAAAACAAAGAAAACTTGGCTCCTATCACTGACTAGGCCCTAGTTGTTCACCTTGTTCCTCAGACAGCAATTCCAGTCTTGCAAAGGGAAGTCTGCAGGTTTGCAAGCTTTAACAGGTCTGATGATCTTCTTGGAGGATGATCTGGAGGAGTCTTGCAGTTTGGAAGGTCTGGATGGTGGTTGTGCGGCCACACCCCTCAGGCTCAATCAATTAGCCTATCAGGGTAAAGGGGCCATGTCCTGTTTTCAGCACTAGCTACATGTAACCTTTCTGAATAGCTTGCATTCCTGACCCCAGCTATAACTTCACACCTTTTGCAAACAACCAATGAAATAAACTCTCTCAATCCTGCTTGTGTTACAATTCTTTCAAAATAAAGTCAACCAGGGCCTAGCTTTTTCTTGTTTGCTCTTTACACCGAGCCTTGACGAATCGTCATGTCAAATACAAATATGTCACATCACACGCAACGGATCGGATCAGTATCGATCAAATACGGACATTTACAGATTAGTCTTCAAATATCGAAAAGGAGGACATGTAGGAGGACACTTTTCGAGGGAGGACAGAACTTAAAAAAGGAGGACTGTCCTCCCTAAAGGAGGACGGTTGGTCACCTTACCTTAGCCAATGTCATGGTTGGGCTGACCCTGGGCCTGAGACAGCAGGATCCATCTTACCTGTTTGCTAAATGTGTGACATCAGTTGCTGCCAAGTGGCTGAATCCAGGAGGAACATTGGCAGCCAGCTCACCTTGTGCTACTTGGGCCTCTTGAAATGCTGCAGGAAGAGAAGGCTTGAATAACCTCCTCCTACCCAGTGGTGTTCCTACGCGGGGAGTAAGATGCTGAGTTTTGCAGGAGCCAGATGTCCTATGTAACACAGTCCCTCTCCCCCTCCTCCAGAGCCATTTGCGGCTTGGAGAGCTGGCTAGGAGGCTTTGCTCTCCAAGCCATGAATGGCTCTGGAGGAAATTGGAGAGAGATTGCATTACACAAGAGCAGTCTCCTGCAAAACATAGTGTCCCCCCCTCATAGGAATGCCACTGCAAATGCCACTTTGAAGTACGTAGCACAACAGGAGTCGGAAAAAGCCTGGATTGGGAGAATTAGAGTATGAGATAATGTTTCTTACTGAAATCCTCAAATATCCCTATTCTGGGATTTAACATCCTGGTTAGCCTATTTTGCTTTCCTGAGCAGCAGCATCTCATTTCTGGAACAGCAGGCAAACAGGCCCGACTTTGCATAAATACAATGCATGTGGCTCTAGTTGCTTACACCAGATAATCGTCTTAGCTTCATAGGACAATAGAGGCATTTTCCCCGGCTGGTGGAAGCACTGACAGCTTGCAAAATGGACTCCAACTCCTTCCTGTGATGGGAAGCCTTTCAAGTCTTTACCGAGGCAGAGTCCATCTGGATGATATGAAAGGCACAGAAGCCCCAGCAAGCAAAAGGTCACCACTCTAGTTGCAGGCATCTGACATGGCCCCTAAAGTGAAACGCAAGACTAATATGGAGGTTCAGGCCCTAGTCAATACATCTGTTAGAACTTCAAAGGAAGTCAAAAAAGGTTTGGACAAAATCAGTGAAATTTCTCAGGTAGTAGCTTCTCTTTACAAGTAGCTTAACTGAAAGCGCAATCCTAACCTGGAGTTAGGCTGGCACAGTTAGGCCAGCAAAGTTTGGCTGGCACAAGGGACATCGTAAAGTATGTTTGGACCACTTTCAGAGTCAGAGAGGCCAGCACATAGACGTGCACCATCCTCGCAGACTCTGAGAGTGGTCCAAACATGCTTTATGGTGGCCCTTGTGTTGGCCAAACTTTGCTGGCCGAACTGTGCCAGCTTAACTCAGGTTAGGATTTTGCTCTGAAGCCAATAAGAATGAACTCCCCCCTTCTCCAAACAGGAAACCTGCTTTTGAATTTTAGAGTGCAATCCTAACCTGGAGTTCGGCTAGCACAGTGAGGGCAGCAAAGTTTGCCTGGCAAAAGAGACAACGTAAAGCATGTTTACACCACTCTCGGAGTAAAAGGTGCTAGCACACAGACATGTGCCATCCCCCCCGGCTCTGAGAGTGGTCCAAACATGCTTTACAGTGGCCCTTGTGCCAGCCAAACTTTGCTGCCCTAACTGTGCCTGCCTAACTCCAGGTTAGGATTGCGCTCTTAGAGTTATGCCAACATGAAGTGGCATAACTAGGGCTGATGTAACCCCCACTAGCTTTATTTTAATATATAACAGTACAGGTCATCCAACAAATCAGTAACCAACAAACAACCAATAGCCAACTTGATGATACTCACACAACTAAATAAGAGTTCTAGAATTAGCTCTGATACAGGGAAATGGGAGCTGAATCATACAGACAACTTGTTGGTTTCTTGCTGTGTCATAACAGCACCTCATTGGTTCACAGAACAATCAGTCTCATTGGTCAGTTTGGAAATTCACTTTTTGTTGCACAAGACAGTTCTGTTTTCCTTTTCTGGTTATTTGACTATAACTTTTTATAGAATTCAGATTTCTATGCAGTTCATTTCATTGCATTTTGCATTACATTACCCATTGAATGACATATAACATGATAGTATTATTTGAAAAAGTGGGATGTGGTGGCGTTGTGGGTTAAACCACTGAGCGGTTGAGCTTGCTGACCGGAAGGTTGGCAGTTTGATACTACGAGATGGGGTGAGCTCCCATAGCTTGTCCCAGCTCCTGCCAACCTAGCAGTTCAAAAAAACGTAAAAATGCAAGTAGATAAATAGGTACCACTTCAGTGGGAAGGTAATGGCGTTCCATACGCCTTGGCGTATGGTGACCACATGACCATGGAAACTGTCCTTGGACAAACACTGGCTCTTTGGCTTAGAAATGGAGATGAGCACCGCCCTCTAGAGTCGGTCAAGACTAGACCATTCGGTCATGGGGAAACCTTTTATTATTCGAAAATACCAAGATTTTCACAATTTTGGCTAGTAGTGGTGACACCCACCCACACCTGGGCACATAACCCAGTGGGGGTCTGCACCCCCACCCCCACATGATGCCACTGTTCGTATGCTAACATCAATGGATGCCACCGTTATGGGTTCTGAGCCTTAATCACAGAACTACTGTTCCCAGGGTTCCCAGAAAATAACTGTTAACCTGTTGAAGCCTATATTGTAGAAACACCCTGATAGTTGATAAACACAAACCAGTGTCTCTGTGGAGACTGCTTTAAATTGCTCCCTGTGGTGGTTGTCTCCACACAACATCTGCAATGTTGTGCTGTGCAAGCATCTTTCTGTTTCCATATCTTAAAACTATCAAAAAAAGGGGACTGGCTGTGGCACAGAAGCAGAGAATACTGCTGCATGGCAGGTTGCTGCAGATTAATGGTTTGTAGCATGGAGGCAGCTGTTGCAAAGAGTGCATTTAAAGTGGCCTCCACACATCAAGTGCATTTACAAAGGTCAGAGGATCCTAAGGCTGCTGCTGGTATGAAGCATATAATGTGAGCATGTATGGGGTGTGTGTGAGCATATGATGACCATTACTTTTCAATTGTCACACAGATGATCTGGAATGGAAAAATCAAATCTAAGTGGAATATCCTTTTCCAAAAATGGTAAACACCGTTCTGGATTAGTTTAAGCAGGGAAAGAAATCTCCAGGGACAGAGCCATAGTGGGGGGATGTGAGTGTACTGGAATTTAGCCACTTTGCATCTAGGCTTCCTGTAAGATCATTGGAAATAAAACAGTGGATTTTAATCAGAGCAGAATTATAATAATAAACGTATGTTCCAGGATATGCACATACCAATTCCTAGCAGTGAATTCTGAAATGCCTGACTTTTGGAAATAACATAGCATCTATCATCAAATTTGAGGTTTTGGTGATGGGACGTTTAAAAAAATCAGATTTGGGGATCAAAAATATGAAATTTGTGCAATAGTCTCTGGTGAAAGGCCCCATTTCTTGGGGTGATGAGATCTGGAAAGGTCCTAAGATTTAGTTGTCAGCAACGGGTTGTAAAAAAAAAAAAATCAATGCGCAAGTGACAACTTGCTCTTGTCCACTGGCAACACAGATGCACTCTCAGTACAGTTCCTGGTCTTCTGCAGAGCCTGCTAAGAGAAAGGAGGTAACTCAAAGTCTTGGCTGGTCAATTACTCCAGAGAGGTATTCTGTTAGGGAAACATTTAGGTAAGGAATGTGTGGGTGATTACACAGAATTTGCATTATGACTGTAATTTTTAACCTGCAGCAGTACTGTAGACACTGGGGGCACAATCCTAACCTGGAGTTAGGCCTGCACAGTTAGGCCAGCAAAGTTTGGCCAGCACAAGAGCCACTGTAAAGCACGTTTGGACCACACTTGGAATCAGGGAGGATGGCGCATGTCTGTGTCTTGGCCCCTCTGACAATGCCTCTCTGGTCCAAGCATACTTCACAGTGTCCGTTGTGCCGGCCAAACTTTGCTGGCCTAACTGTGCCAGCCCAACTCCAGGGCTGGAGTACACTGACCTCAACAGGACTTACCTCTGAGTAGACATGCATAGGCTTTTACTGTGAATTTTCTTTCAATCTATGTGTGGTTGGCACATCTTAATAAAAGCTTTAAAACATAGTACCTAATTTTGCCTGGCTCAGAATCATTATGCAATGTCCTTCCTAGGGAAAGGGAAGCATGGTTTTCTTTCCCCAGTAAAAATTAGAACCATGACCACCTATTTTTCCAACACAAGTGTTATCAGTACGAAGGACATACAGTACAAAGGTTAAGGGCACAATCCTAACCTGGAGTTAGGCTGGCACAATTAGGCCAGCAAAGTTTGGCTGGCACAAGGGCCACTGTAAAGCACATTTGGACCTCTCTCAGAGTCAAAGAGCACACGGCTGTCTGCTGGCCTCTCTGACTTTGAGAGTGATCCAAACATACTTTACGGTATCTTTGTGCTGGCCAAACTCTGCTGGCCTAACTGTGCCAGCCTAACTCCAGGTTAGGAGAACACTCTAAGTCATAAGCATATCTAAATCCTCTTGTGGTTATTTATTTGCATGTGTGTGTCATTTTCTTTCTCTGCTTCTTGATTTGTGTTATCTGCTTTTGAATTCAAAAATTTAATACATAAAGTTTCCCGCCGCTCCTGGGGAAAACTACAAGCTGAGAATAAAGAACATGATGAAATCTTTTCAGATGAAAATATGAAATAAAAACATGCTGCTTCTCACTAGGTGGGGTCAAGGTTTCAGATGCCTGGTTCCAGGAGCAAAATGTTCTTCCATCTATGGCTACTTTCATCTATGGTTCTTACATCTATGCTACTGAATCTAGCAACAGAAAGCAGTCCATTCAAATAAACTCCATCTCGGGCTTTTGCTCTATCTGCTCTTTGCAGGCACAAATGCTTTACAAAGCAATCCTTTTCTCACCCCAGGGAATCAGCCTTGGCAACCCATCCCCTGCCATGACAGTGACATCTCTTTGGAAGAAAAAAAAAATAAGGGCATACATGCAAAGTGCACTGCTTTTATGAGCACTCTTGGTTATCGCTTGCTGAGCTTTCTTTCCCGGAATGAACATTGTTTAGAATCTGTCAATATTTCCATCTGATATATGCTAGCTATGTTCTTCCCATCTCTCCCATTAAATGGAAACTGAACATATGTTCTGACCCCAAGTAACCCTATATAGCGGGAACATCGGGAGGGGGAAACATATCAGTCCTCTGGACAAAATGGAGTCAGGGTGGAAAACATGTTTCACATCTAAAATATATTTCACTTCTGAGGCCCTTCTCCAAGTGTACGGCAGGTGTGTGCACTTTGATCCCACAGAACACAGGGAAGTCAACTTGTTCCCTGTGCAGCTAAGGCACACTTGTGCCGACATGAGAGTGTTGCAAACTTCCTGTAGGGCATGTCCGTAGCACTCTAGAGTAGGCTAGGCCAGTGCAAGGATGCATGCTGGCCTACCTGCGCCAGGCAGCTGCCCCAGGTAAAGCCAGCCAAGTGTGATCAGCGTGGGAGTTTGAGAGGGAAAGTGGAGGAAGCGGATTGGGGAAGGGGGGGGTGAAGAGAGGGCGGATCCATGGGTGGGCCAGCCTGGGGAGCGGGGTGGAGCCCCATCCCTGGCTTGGTCGGCCTTGCACAAGCCACTTGGTTTTGTGCCACTGATTTTACTCTACCCTGGAGTAAAATATCCCTTTACCCCGAGGTAGTCTCCACCTGCCTCTTATACTGCACTAGACACAGTTCAGGCCTGCCGGTCTACTTGATCTGGCACAGTATAGGATTGGGCTGTAAGCACTCCTATATGATGGTTACAAATAGCTAAGGATATAAGTATCATAGGCTCTCATCAACTTCAGCTCTAAATCGTCCTTTGGCAGCCAGGCTGGCATTGGCCAAAATAGGCAAGCAAGCCACCCAATCCAGCATTTCTCTCATGATTCATTGATCCTTTCCCTTAACACTGGATTGGGTGGCTTGATTGCCTTTTTTGGCCAATGCCAGCCTGGCTGCCCAAGGACGATTTAGAGCTGAAGTTGATGAGAGCTGATGACACTTGGATCAATGAAACATGAAAGTGAGTAGTAAGGATGAAATATATCTCATTAATATTATATAGGTATGCCGTGGTATCCATTGGGGTTCCATTCTGGAACACACACACACACACACACACACCCATGGATACCCGAAACTGTGGATACTGGGGACGCCTTGTTAAAGCTAGGGGAACATCAGTGATTTTGCTGCAACAAGTAAAAAGATTTGCTTAATGTTCCCTATCTTTTTAATAGATATCCCAGTATCCATGGTATCCGTGTATACCGGAACACACCTACATTTCTTTGCTGCTTCCAATGTATGTGGGTGTGGTGAGGAAGTATATGGAAGCTGCTGTTCCTAGTAACTTGACACTTTGCATTCATTACCTGCTTCTATACATTTATACAGCTGGGTCTTTTTATTTGCATGGCTCCTAGAATAATGAAATCTGTAGGTAATCTAACCCACGGATTTTGCCCACAAACCCATAAGACTTTCTGAGGCCCACCGAGGCCACGTGCCTCTGCCTTTTACAGCACTGTTCCCAAATGCAAATATTTCTGTTCCCAAGGGGCTCACTAGGTAAAGTCCAATACCCACACTGGAACAGAGAGGCCAGCTAGCCTGCCCTATATCCAACGCGGAGTTGGAGCAGAATGTGGAGAAACCTAGGGTAAAGGGAATTTATTTCCCCTACCCTGTGTTGCATGGCACCCGTCCCAATAGGGCTCCGCAGAGCTGCACCAGCGAAATAGCTGACACAACTCGGAGGGGCCCAGGGAATGCCAACCAGGCCGTTGGATCCAGCCGATGTTGGCCCAGTCAGCCCACAGTTCACCCGCAGTCCTCCCTCCCCACACCCTGCTCCCCCTTCCCCCCTTCCCCAACTCCATAGGGTCTATCTAGACTAATCTTACCTTCCTGGCATGTTTACATGCACGTTTTGCAGCATGTTTGCGACATAACACTCCTGGGCCAGCACAAGAGACCTGAGCCTGCCCAAAGAGCGCCCAGGATAGTGCGCTAAATGGCTTGAGGCATAAAAGAGGCCCAATGAAATAAAATGTTATTTTATAGGCATAAAATGTTTAAAAAAATCATGAACACATGTACATAATTAGTCCTAACACTAGAGCCATCAAAAAAATGAATGGAAAAGATCTGTAATAAGATTAACGGTACACTCAGAGCATTTAGGCCGCTCAGTTGTACTTTCCTTTGCCTGTGCTATGAGGAAAAGTATCATTAGGGATATTTTTATCCCATGTGTGAGATATATAGATATACATATGATGATTTAGAACCCTAAAAGTTAAAATATAAATTCTGCCATGTAAGAGCAAAGAAGTAGTTAGTGGTGTTTCCAGGCCGGATCTTGCTAGCCAAAAGATTGAGAAAGGAGGGGGAGCTTCAGGAGGAAAAGACGAAGGACAGAGCCCAAAGTTTCATTTTAGGCCTAGATAGCAGTGTAACAAATTACCACTGACGACAGCAAGAGAGCTTGGCCTTGGGAGAGTGACATTACACATGCGTGCTGAGCTTCATGAATAATTAGGCCATACCTACTTCTCATTAAATCAAGTTTTGCATGAACATACATCCTATGTAGAGATATGTAGAAGGTGGAGTAATGAGCGATGCAGTAGGAAAGTAAAATATTCTGTCTTAATGTTGTTGATTGGATAAGCTGTAACCAATAAGTGTAAAAATACTGGACCACTCCTACTGAGTATAAAAAGTCACCCCCAATTGTACAAGCTTGTGGTTTGCAGCTTCTTTTGTTTGGGTTTTTTGCTTGCCACCCATATTTGCAAATATGTCAATAAACCTTTCTTTTAAACCAGAAATTTGGAACCAGAAATTTATGCCTAACACATGTGATCCTCCAAGGATCTTAGTTACAGGTCTCTTCCTTCTGATATTCACAACAGCAGGTAGGTAGCTTAGGCTGAAACTGAATATCCTGTGAGCTTTCTGGCTAAGGAAGACTTTAGATCTGGGTCTCCCCCAACATAGTTCAACAGCCGTACAATGACTACACTGCACTGGTTTAGTGGCGGGCAGCAAGAACATCACAAAGAAAGATTAGCCCACAAAGCTAGAAGAAATTCCTGCTAGGCTCTGGAGAAAGTGGACCTCTTCTTACACCTTTTTTTTCCTCAGCCGAATTCAAAACTTTATGGGGGAAGGAGCACCATTGAAAGAGGTTGTCTCTGCCAAAGCCCCATAGCATGAGGGCTGGCTGCTCTTAAATAAATAATCCCATTACCATTGCCCTGAGACACGGAACATCTCTCGTCCCACTTTCCTCCTCCCCCACCACTATATTTATCCTCTTAGCTGCTCGTTTTCCTAAAGCATTATCCATTTTAATGTCATGTCTGATTTCTGAATCTAACTGACACCGTCAGTAGGAGGAGGCCTATAACTTTTTTTTTTTTAACACTGCTTTTCAAGTCTTCTCGGCTCCCTAATG
>JAJKFI010012994.1:0-24641 GCA_029204185.1 Lerista edwardsae
GCCCTAAAGCCAAAACGGCAACTTTCATTTCAGATTTGGGGCCCCCCCAATCAGATTAAGAAACAGCCCCCATAAAACAAAAAAAACCCCCAAAATTCTGCCCCTGTTTCTTAAATGATGACATGGGTGGACAGTCAAAACAACTGTACCTCTACAAAGGTCTATCCTTACACTGTTTACAGTGCAAGTTTCAGGTCATTTGGTGGAGCCACTTTTTGAAAATCTCTAAATCATAAATTGGCGGTCAAATGTGTCGATTGGAGGGAATGGGAAAATTAAGGCAAAGTGGTATATTGCCACCCTCCAGGGAGATGCCTTTTTATCACATAATAACCGTCTGTTCACACTGCCATAATCAACAGATAAATTTTGGTGCAATGTTATGATTCAACAAATTTTCAGGCTATTATCTCAACAATAACAGTGTTTCTCACACGATAAAAGCTCTAATTTGAATGCACTCCCTGAGCCATGGTTTATCACACAAAGACCAGGGAGGCTTGACAGTTGTCTCAAGCAACAAATGGGAAAGGTGGGACATTTTGTCACCCCCTCCACCTCTACCTGTATCAAACTGGAATTTTTTTTTTAATGCCAACACGCTCCAGTTCAGCAAGAGGAAAGGCAGGTGCTACAACAATAATTAATAAATGCTTCACATGTATTATGTCAATACAACAATCCCGCAAAGTAGGTTAGTCATATGGGAATTATTCCCATATGGCAGATTGGGGAGGGGGGAATGAGACTTTCCTAAGGCTGTTTAGGATCAAATTGAATATGTGCTCAATATAGCAAATGGAAGCTATTTATAAATATTTCATGGGAGCAAATATCCCACGAGATATTACCAAACCACAGGAGGGGGGGAAGAGAAGGGATTTGCCCCACCACTTAATCCCCTCCTCCATCCACTCTGGTTTGGACACATCTCTTGCCGTTTGTGAATAAAACAGACCTCCCATTGGGCCACTTTGTACAATTAGGCACCTGTTTCCTTTGACTGCTTGTGAGTCCATAGCTGACAGGCTTGCTACACATTACATGCTATGAAATGTAAGTCACCCTGGCACCTTAAAAAAAATTTTTTTGAAAGCAAAGCCACTTCCAAAGAGCAGAATTTAGAGCAGCTGCTACAAGTGTCCTGAGAAGGACCCTTTTTCCCTCCAGGGTTCCAAATGCAATCACCTTCTCCAGGACTGGCATTTTCAAGTGAACCTGCCTACTGTGTCTATATCTTTGACAAGTTTATTTGGTCTCATTGTTAAATGAATGCTTGCCAAGTTCAGCAGGATCTAAAGATGGCTTCTTTAAAAGGGGCTGGACCAATCTCTCTTTCAAGGCTGCAGGCACATGCCTCACCATAAACTTATCATGCTCACCCAAATGCCGTGGCTAACAGTCACCAGCTGAGTTGGGCAAGTGTGATCAGATCGGTGTGTCCTGGGCTTCCCTAACTATTTTGTCTGCATCCTCAGGTGGAATCAACGGGAGTTCATCCAAGCAACTGCTCCTAGCCCAGACTGCGGGGCTTCCAGGACAGACTGTGAAGCCAGTGTGTCATCCAAGTTAGAGACAAGACAAATGATTTTATCCGCAAAAAGCTTGGCCAATAAGTCACAGTGAGTTAGCGACGGGTTCATCACCAGGAAACTGCAAGAACTGTTTTCAAAGCAGAACTAGCTCCATTGAATGATGTTGTGTGAATGCAATGCTGAGAGAGGTACAGTTTCTTTGCTTCTGCACCTTCAAACGAATAAGCCAGGGAGATCATATTAATTCCCAGGTTCGGCCCATCCTTAAGGACAACTGAAGCAGTTGCCTGAGGCAGCAGATTGGTGCCAAGTGTCCATCTTTGCCTCCACTATTCTTCCTTCTGTCCACTGCCTGGATTAGGAAAGGAGGGGAGGGACAGAGGGGAGTTGGAAACATGGAGGGGAGGAGGGTGCTGAGCTGAAACACTGCAGAGCAGCAGTGGCGTTCCTAGAGGTGGGCAAAATGCTACGTCTTGCAGGATCTTGAGCTCTGTGTAAAGCTACCTCTCCCCCTCGCCTTCAAAGCCATTCACAGCTGCGAGGTGTCTCCTCCACTTTGATCTCCAACTCCTCAGGAACAGGCTGGGCTGGTGCAAGGATGCACACTGGCCCACAGAGGCAGAATCCAGCCTCTTGGTCACCCTGCGAAGATAGGTTTGTGCCGGCTGAAGGCAGCTGGTGTGGGGGTTTGGGGAGGGCAATGGGAGGGGGGAACGAGGGCAGATCGAGGTGGGAGGAAGGCGGGCTGGTGGATAGACCGGGCATTTAGGCCAGATCCTACCCCCTCTCCCAAGCAACACTGGTTTTGCTTGTGCAGATCCGAGCAACCCCATTGTATTGGCTGGGGCATTATGTGGGGTAAGGGCAGTGGTGTCATTCAAATGATTTAGGAACAGGAACTCACTTTTGATTGGCACTTGTCGGGAACCCGGAACCAGCCACGGAGCCCGTTAGGATCCGGAACGCCCGTTCTGGTCCGTTCCCCCTGAATGACATCACTGCCTTCGCCCCCCTAGGAATCTGGAGTCGCTCCCTTTAACCCTCTGAGTGCTGGCCAACCAAGAAGAAAAGCTCTTTGCAGAGGAATTGGGAGGGGGGAGGAGGGAGAGTGAAGTGGGCGGGGTCAGCCCTAATTTTAACTAGTGGAACTGAGTTCCCCCGCGTTCCCCCTGCATGACATCACTGGGTAAGGGGACATAGTCCCCTTACTCCGTTGTGCTGCAGCCACCTCCAACCCAGCTGGCCTGCCTGTTCCAGTGCAGGAGAGGTTTGGGCTGCCCATGACCCAGAGAGTTAGTGAGATAGACAGAGGCAATAGCAGAGGTCTGTGGGCACTTCCTACTGAAATCTTTGAAAGGAGAACAGGATTTCCACTTGTTTGGGGATAAGGCTTCAGTGCCTTGCATGGATTTCTGGCCTCCAGTTGGAATAGGAGGAGCAGGGCCACGCACAGGTGATATAACAAATATAAGCATATGTGCATAGTGGATAGAGGCTGCAAAATTCAGTTTTTATTCATGCGGAATTTTTATTCATTTTATCTTTGGCTTTGAATTGGTTAATGATGTACCCATGGCCAGCCAGATGTCTTAGAAAACACCACGCAATTTTATTCATTGATGCCATTGATCCCAATGCCATTGATCCCAAGAGTTCTTCACACATGCTTACAGCTGCAGCCCTTCCTTTTTCCTGCTACTTGTGCTCTTGCTTTGTGGCGCTAGGCTGAGGCAGCACAGATATTAGTGAAAGCTAAATAATGTAAAGTCTTTAAGTATCGAGCAAGCCGTTGAAGAAGATAGATCCCTTCGTCACTTGGCTAGCGATATCCTTCTACTCTCATCCTTCTTAAGCTATGTGGCTGGGAAAGAGTGAACCGCTTTGCCTAAGTGGGTTTGCTTCTCGGAGCTCTCACGCGTGCCACCCACACAGACCCCAAAGATTACATATGTCCCCTGGATTTAAGCCTGTTACTATTTTGAGTCCAGAACGAACAAGCTAAGCAAGAGCTCAGGGGAATTTTCAAGTGCTGTCTCGAAGCAAAAAGAATGAAATAAAGTGGAGGTAATAAAGGATGTGCAGCAACCACCCACTTGGAAAATAACAGCTTCCACTTCTCTCTCCTGTGCCTTGGGGAAGATCCCAAAGTGCTTAGCAAACACAAATGAATGGCCCCGTTAGGGAACAATAATCTTAATTTAATACAGAGTGGCAAAAACTACATTTCCCACAATGCAGTGGTGCCAGCAATTGCTATGCAACTGAGGGCGCAATCCCAGCCAACTTTCCAGCAATGGGGTAAGGCAATGCAGCTCTAAGATAAGGGAACAAACATTTGCTTACCTTGAAGAGGCCTCTGTGATTACTGCTCCACTGCAGAACGCAGAACGTGCCCCATTGGCATAGCTATGTCAGTGCTGGAAAGTTGGTCAGGATTTGGGCTTGAAAGAAATACATGTGGGGAGTCTATTTTTAGGATGCTGATTATCCATGATCAAATTTAAGGAGCAGTATACCAAGTTCCTACAGTTATCAGTATCTGATCAGGCCCACTGTGGTTTTTGATTTTAACCATCAAATCAATTGCCACCTTTTTCAGCACTGCTGAAAAAGGTCACTGGATGATTTAGAGGCAGAAGTTTATTGGATATACAGCATTTGCCCAAAGTGAGCATCTTCAGTGTAATCCATTGAGAAGGTCAGTAATTTACATCCCTCATTCTGTGTGAGTATCAGTAGCAAAGAAGTAGTAAGCCAATTCAATCTGTTCTTCTTTGAAGAACCTTTGAATGGACACTGGGCTAACTCTTTTCCATGCTTGAAAGCAAAGCTGCCCCAGGACAAGCCTTTTATCCATGCCAATGGCCCAGGAAAAAAGCAAAATGTGAGGGGGGCAGGGCCACAAAAATGAAAGTTAAGCCACAAGATGTCTGGTGCTCAATCTGGTGCTGAGAGGAAAGGTTTACTGCTGCATCATAAAAATAAAGTCCAGCATATTTCAACTGAAACACTTCTGTAGAAGAACTTTAAAATACTGATAATACGAAAGGCACAGTCCAAGAAATGTTAAAAAGGTAAAGTTCCCTTCCCCCCCTCCCCCGACCAAATGGTCTAGACGTGACCGACTCCAGTGGGTGGTGCTCATCTCCATCTCTAAGCCGAAGAGCCGGCGTTTGTCCAAGGACAGTTTCCATGGGCATGTGGTCAGCATGACTACATGCTGAGGCACTCAGAACACCATTACCTTCCCACCGAAGTGGTACCCATTTATCTACTCACATTTTTTAAATGTGCTTTTGAATTGCTAGGTTGGCAGGAGCTGGGACAAGTGATGGGAGCTCACTCCATCACATGGTCTCGAACTGCCAACCTTCTGGTCAGCAAGTCCAATAGCTTAGCAGTTTAACCCACAGCACCACCATGTCCCATAACATCAGCCAGCAAATGTTAAGCTGGTTCAAAAGAGCCCTCTTGGGATTCTTTCTCCAGCAGGGTTCCTTATGCAAACAACAAGGGCATCTGACTGGAGTTGTGAGAGAAAAGTTTATTCTGACAGAATAGAAACTGTAAAGATCCCAATGCATTTTTGGTTTAAAATCTGACCCTGGAGAAGATTTGGCTTCAAAGGGAGTTAGGTGCGTTATTTTTGTTGTGCCATAATTTTTTTTCTTTCAGCACCAGCCTGAAGTTCCCTTCTATTTGTTGTTTCTGTTTAAATCATAGACATGTTACTGATGGAACAGGACACAGTCATGCTGAACTCATATTCTGTTGATTTCAATGGGATGTTATTATTTATTTAATGTATTTATTTAAAAGATTTCTACCCTGCCTTTTTCTCCAGTGAGGGGAATCAAGGCGGCTTAAAAAATATTAAAACAATATCTTTAAATATTAAAATAATGACATCATTAAAATAACACAAAACCCAGGATCACTAACATTAAAAGACAATTGCAGTAAAAGTTAGCATTATCAACCTAACTTTTGCTTGATTCCACTTTAATATTTTTAGTGGGTATGTGAATGTCCACCCCCCCCCCCCGCCCCTCATTCAAATCTGCCACTTTTTCTTTCTCTAGTTAAGAACCATATTACATTTTTAAACACAAATTTGCCTTTCCAGAAATCCTGACATCCTTCTGGGACTCTCAATAGGACAAAATAAAGCTCAGATTTTAAATGCTTACATACACATCACCCTCAGATATGTGTGATGGCTCTTTCTTAACTTTGAGGAAAAGTCACTCTGAGAGGGAACAATTTGGAACAGAGAAATGGCTGGGCCACTTTTTCCTTGCCCATCATTTCTGTGCCCCAAATCATCCTCCAAGGAGCTCCCCCCCCTCCCCAACTCCCCAAGGGGCTCCAGACATATATTTACTAGGGCAAGAAAGGTCTGACTCTATTTCAGTTCCTCCCTCTGTTGGCTTTCCTTTAATGGCCTGCTGGTTTGATTCTCAGACTACACTTTACACCAGTAGTGTCATTCAGTAATGATCAGACGGAACGCGAGGCGGGACTTACCCCTTGATTGACAGGGAGCCCGTGACACGTCGCCGCCTGCCTTTCCGCCGCGGGGGCTTCTTCCGGGTGGCGCGCCCCTCCGCGGCCCTCCTCAGCACCCAGCGTGCCCCCCAGGCAAGCGGGCACCCCCTCCAAAGCCAGGGGTGCCCGCACGGCGCTCGGCAAGGTCACGACGCGTCATCAACGAGCAGCCAATCAGGCGGTAAGTCCCGCCTCGCGTTCCATCTGATCATTACTGAATGACACTACTGCTTTACACTAATAAGCTGGTGTGCAATGGACAAGAGAGTGAAAGGCAGATTAGGACTTTCCCAGTTTGAATCTTTCACCTCCCCTAGGTGGCCTTGAGCAAACCACTCCTACTAGCCTCAGTGTTTCCTATCTGCATTATGGGGAGAATAATGCTTATCTTACAGGGTTGCTGCAAGGACATAATCAAGATAATCCAAGTGAAGTGCACTGCATGTTCAAGAAGTCTTCTATGAATGCTAAGTACTGTACTAGCTTCTTTCATGCAGGGAATCTGTTCCTGAAAAGCCAAGACATCACTGAAGGAAACTGGCCAGAATGTGCTGCAACCCATGGAATCAACCCAGCATAAAGTACAATCGCGTAAAACAGAAGTAATGAAAACATTATTACTGTATTATTTTAATAACAACATGCTTGGCTGTGACCTGCACAGTTTTTATTCTCTAAATAGCAGCCACATGGAGAGGAAACAGATCTGGCTCTGGACTACCGTGGGTGGAAATGGTTAAGAGAGCAATCCTATACTGGCATTGTGCCTGCGCTGCACTCTTGTGCCAATCCAGTGTTGTCACAAACGTGCCATCAAGCGTGTCTGTGCCAGCAAGTAGGTCGCTGGACCGGGGCAAGCAGGAGCGCCTGTGCTCAGGCGCCACTGTGCCTGTCAGCTGCGCAGTTGGTGGCATAATAGGGCGGCGCAGTTGGTGGCAACAGTCGATGGCCATTGCTCTGTACCCTAAACCCCGTCCCCGATTCAGGCCGCTGCTGCGCATGTTCACCTGTGCCTGCAAATCAGCAGGTGCAGATCCCAGCAGCCCCATAGGGCTGGCTGGGGCTTATCTGGGTGCAAGGGGAAAATCTCCTCTTGCCCTGCGCTGCGCTGCGCTGCGCTGCGCTGCGCTGTGCTGTGCTGCACTGCTCCTGCCTCCTAATGGCCTAAGGATGCAGTTGCTGTGGATTGGGATGGCCATTCACGTCCCCCACGCTATGGTCCTGATCAGCTTTTCCCATCTTTCAGACGCAAGGGCACAACGGGCATGAATTTTTTGCACATAAATAAATAGCGGCCATTTGCCAATATTGGCATGAAATGTGGGAAGTCAAGCATGGCACGTGGGGAGGTTTAGATGTGCTGGTATTTCCCCCAACATCCCTGACATCCAGCTTTCACTGCCTGGGACTCTCTGTGCAACGAAAGGCATGGAACCCTCCCAACTGCAGCAGTTCCTGTACCACAGAAGGTTTATACGCATGGCGCATCCACCACATTGGTTTCCTTTCCAGCCTGATCTTAATGCTTCCTGAAAAGCTCCAGCAGCTTTGTTCCGTTTCCCTCTTACCAGTCCACGTTGCCTGCCTTTCGCTAATCAAAGTTCTTTCATTACATCCCCCAGCCTTGTTTCTGATATTCTCCTCACAATTTGTACGGAGCTAACGGGTTTCTAATTGCCTCTTGTGCTGCATGGCTCTTCTTCTTTGGGCTCGCCGTAATAGACACATTGCGCCTGCCACTCTGTAAGCCGCAGGAACCTTAACTGCCCTGGCAAATGCCTAATGATGGCAGCTGAGGCTCCCCAGCCCATTGCAGACCTTTGCTATTGAGCCCATCCATGCCAAAGGGGCATTTCAAAGAAATCAGGCAGCCAAATGCAGTGGGCACATGTCAATGTTTCACTGTAATGTGTGGGAAATGCAGTACTGGATATAGAAAGCCCTGAGCAAGGACAGGATACATGCTCTTCATGAACCCCAGGTTCTATCTTCCCTGATATAAACGTCCTCTTTTTCCAAACCCATATGAGGGCTGGTCCATTTTGGTGTCTGACTGGCATTCTTGGGAGTTAGGCAGGACTTCACTCTGCAAGTCTGAACCTTCAGGCAGGGGCATCGCTAAAGAAATGCAGGGGGTGCAATTGCACCAGGCAACAAGCTTTCGGGGGGCAACAAGCTGAGCTTGACACTAATGGCCAAAATGGTGAAAACTTTGATAACAGAGGCATACCTAGGGTGCTGCGTGGGGGTGCAATAGCAACGGGCACCTCTTGCCATGGGGATGCCAATTGCTCAGCATCCCCAGCACAGTGCCCAAGAAGATGCTCGAGCCACGGCCAAGGGAAGCTGCGTGCCACCCAGCTTGCCAAACCGGGGAGGCGGGTGGCTTCTCCCTGCCGCAGCTCGCCCAAAGTTGCCCAAGTGGCAGCCAGTGGGCGGCCCCTGCTTCTCCTGGCGGCCGAGGGAAGCCGCACACCCCCTCGCTCGCTAAGCCAGGGAAGTGCGTGACTTCTCTGGGCAACCGCTGGGGCAAAATTGGCCGAGGGGTGGCTGAGGGAAGCAGCGCACTCCCCCGGCTCGCAGAGTGGGGGGCCGAGGTGCGGCTTCTCCCTGCTGTGGCTTGGCCAAATTGGCTGAACTACGGTGGAGAGAAACCACACCCCTCAATGTCACGGCGTCATGTTATCATGTTATATATCCATCATGTTCTACATCATTGGAAAGGTAATGTAATGCTGAATGCGGTGAAACAAACCAGAGTGTAATATCTTTACTCTTTTCAAAAGTTATGGCAAAAAAGAGAAAACAAAAGTCTCATATAAAAATTGCTGTTTGTTAAATCATGATTTGTAAGACTAATACTGTCATGTTATATATCGTTTGATGCAGAATTTCATGCAGAATGCAATGAAACAAACTGGAGTGTAAATACCTTCATTCTATCAAAAGTTATGGCCAAAAATCCTGAAAACAAAAATATAACTGTGAGGTCACTTCCTGTTGTGACATCACTTCCAGGGCAACATTTTGCCCTCTGCACCAGGCTATACTTTCATTAGCCACGCCCCTGCCTTTAGGAGAGGTCATGCTAATTAAGGGTCATTAAAGGGGGAAGGAAGGCATTTGTGTATCTCCTTTCCTCCAGGGGCTGGCAAATCTGGGTGCCCCATCCTGATCTTTGCTGCAGATCTTTGCAGCAACCACAAGTCCTGCTACATAAAAAATTAACTTCTGAATTGTCCAGTGGCCAGGCTGATGGACAATCTTTTTAGATTCCTATGCTGAGGTGTCTCTGCTGGCAATGACTTGAGCCTTGGGCAACACTCACCCTGCCATGCCTTTTGTTGCTCAGGAACTTCTCCATGGAGAGCAATCAAGCCTTTGGACTGCGGAGGAAACCCAGTTCTGTACAGACTCATTCAATCACCCCCTCCTGTCTCTTTCCATTTAATTCCCGCTTGTCTAAATGACAAATATGCCTTTCACTTTCAACCATTTAAAAACTCTGAAACTGATCTCTTCTAAGCAAAGTTTGATTTCTTCTAAGCCTTATTCGGAGTCCCTCGCTTCTGTGCTGGCTAAATAACCAGCGCAGAAGCGAGTAGACCCTTTGCCTGCCCTGTGCCCTTACCACGGGGAAAGGGGACGAATGTCCCACAGGATGCAGTGGTAGCTGCCTGTCTACTGCTGCACTGCTAGGCAGTCAGGCAGCATAGGATTGGGCCCCCAATAAGGAAATGTAATACCACCACTCATTTTTTTCTATCAGTTCCTAACAAGTGTATTAAGCAAAGAGGTACTTCTACAGTTTACTTTTTTAGACTATCCAGTCTTGAAATCTTACATTCCCAGAATTTTGGATAAGAGAGAGTTTTGCAGCCACAGATCCTTAAGCATCAGGGCTTCTCGTTGCCTTAGAAAGGTGGGCTCAGGGCCTACTGCCAGTACCAGGCTGGATCAGCGAACCAAGAAAAAGGACTTAAAATGACCCAAGATTAGCTGATGCACAGCAGGGCCAGCTTTAAGCCAATGTGACCAATGTCATCACATCGGGCCCCGTGCTTCAGGGGGCCCCGCACTAGCAGGGTGAACCTGCCTGTGACTGCAGCTAGGATCTCTATGGACTGTAAGTCAGTGGGGTGAGCAGAGCAGCTTTACCTTGGTCTCTCCCACTTGCCTCTGCCTCTGAACAGCCCAAAATGGGCCACCTGGAAGCAGGTGGTGGTGATGCTATGAAATCACCACCAACTACTTCCACAGGCCATGCTTTGCACGTGGCACAAACAGCGCTCTTCTTGGTGAGTGGGGGCCCCCACAGGGAGGGTTGGGGGTCCCACAGGAATGCCTAACATTGGGCCCCGCTGCTGCTAGAGCCGGCCCTGATGCACAGGATGGCATTTTATTGGCCTCCAGTTGGGTAGATCGCAAAACTGATTGACATTGGTTGGGAGCCACCAGGCTGGCACACCACTTTCCCCATTCAAGGTTCAAAATAATGATCTGGAGAAGTCAAGGAGGAGACTGAATATCCCTTAGCAGCTGCCTCAAGATTGGCTGCACTGGCAGACTGTAGCTCTCCAGGCTTTTAAACAGGGATCACCCCCAGCCCTACATGAAGATACCAAGGTTTGAACCTGGGATCTGCTGCACGCCAACATGTACTCTATTATCAGCATTTGACCCTAGCTCCTTGAAGTAACAGTGGAGTAAACATGAAATAAATAAGCATGCACAAATAATTTAAAACTTAAGAGTTATTAAATCTTTATGGGGCTGAAATGTATGATCTGAACTCCAAAACGTCACTAAGGGCGCAATTCTTACCTATGTTTGGGCTACTCTTGGAGACAAAGAGGCCAGCACACAGCCGTGCACCATCTTCCCTGACTCCAAGAGTGGTCCAAAGGTGTTTTACAGTGGCCCTTGTGCCGATGAAACTTTGCTGGCCTAATTGTTCCAGCCTAACTCCAGGTTAGGATTGCACTCTAAAGCATTTTAAGCCGGAGATTTTGTTTGCTTTTACTATTTTTAATCCCATGTTCCTTTCAAAATCAGAAGAAAATCATGGGTGACTTAAAGCACGAGCCTATGCCTGTCTAGTGGAGGACAGGGAGGCCTGGCGTGCTGTGGTCCATGGGGTCGCGAAGAGTCGGACATGACTTAGCGACTAAGCAGCAACAACATGCTTGTCTACTCAGAAGTAAGTCCCACTATTTCGGTGGGGTTTAAAAGGTAAAGGTTTCCCCACGACCGAATGGTCTAGTCGTGACCGACTGTAGGGGGCGGTGCTCATCTCCGTTTCAAAGCCTGTAGAGCAGGCGTTTTTGTCCGATCATGTGGCCAGCATGACTATGCCGTAGCGCACGGAACGCCGTTACCTTCCCACCAAAGTGGTCCCTATTTATCTACTTGCATTTTAGGTGCTTTTGAACTGCTAGGTTGGCAGGAGCTGAAACAAGCAACGGGAGCTCACTCCGTCATGCAGTCTCGAACTCCCAACCTTGCGGTCAAAAGCCCAGCAACAGTGGATTAACTCGCTGCGCCACCACGTCCCTATACTCCCGGGTAAATAGGATAGCTTTGCAGCTAGCAATAGCCAATATTAATACACAGCAAATATAACTATTATGAAAATGCCAATATCTCTAAGGATATTGCCACATTCTGTTCCAATTTAGTATTTTTGCAAGGATTTATTTAGCCCATAATTAGTGATGGGTGAATTCCCCTCAGTTCGATTCGAAATTAGTTCAGTATTAATGAACTTCCTTGGCAAGTGTTCAGAAAAAGATGATCAGTTCTCTGCCAGCTGTACTATCAATGCATGCATGCTGATGGTGATCTGTACATTCACATTATCACATTGCGCCCTGGAAACTGCACTTTGGTTTGGGGCCACAGTTATCACATTACCGAAGTTGTTGCAAACGTCTGTTTTGCTTTCCCCATTTTATTTGTGCACACATTTATTTTCAACACATTTTGTTTGTTCAACGCATTTATTTGTGGCACTTATTTGTACAGCATATGTCCATTTAAAAAAATCCATAAACAACAGTTTCACCTAAAGTAAGGTATTAAGAGCAATTTTTTTTTTTGCACACATGTACCTACAGAATGGCTGACTTTGAGCACCTGATCTGCTAGATGCTGAATCTCCTGTAATATTCTGAGCCAGGGAAGAACTGTTAGGGGAAACTGTGCTGGGATTATAATATATCTGAGCATTATGAGCTGGACAGATTCATATACTGAGTGAGATTATGATGAATTCTGGTGCAATCATTAGTCATCAGAAAAAATAATAAAGGACTGAAACAGAATAATGGCCCAATCTTATCCCTCACCAGTTTACGCAATGCAGCCGTGCTGTTCGAGTACACACTGCATGCCCTTTTACCAGGGGAGGCTCCAGCCTCTCCTATGGGTTCCTCGGATCTGCACCCATGAAATCACGGGTGCAGGTCCATGGAAGAAACACAGCCCGAATCGGGGCTGCATGACCTGGGGACGAGGTCTTGGTTGTGGCCTAACAGCTGCATCCCAACCACAACCCCCTCCCCGGGCCGGCCTAGAGCTGACTGGTTGAAAGTATTGTGACAAGTCAAGTGGTACTCTTAGATTAGCACACTCAACTGTCTGCTCTGGACTATGATAAGAATTGGCTTCCTATACATGCAGCACTTTCCTAAGCATGTTTCCTCAAAAGCAAGTCTTATATAGCTCATTGGGATGTATTCCTTAGTATGTGTGCACAGAATCACAGCTTCAGACTTTCCTTTCAGAACTGCTTTATCTTTCAACATGTATAGCACTTTCTTACACAGAGACGATTGGAAACTCAGAATCGTGACACTCGCATGTTATTTTCATTGTAATTGGTCCTTACTCTGCAGGATCTAGCAGTTCCCTTGTCTAGTATTAACATGTATCATGCAAGGTAGGCAGACAACCCTCTCTCTGATGTAGCCTGATAACTGATTTGCGGACCAATCCTATCAAAGACACGTGCCAATGGAACACGTGTTCTGCAGGCGCAGGCTGCTACAAAGCAGCCGTAAAGCACTCTGTGGCAGCAGAAGCTGCTGGCATGGCAGCAAAGAGGCCAGAGCCTTCCCCTGTGCACTAGTGGGCATTGAGAGGCCCATCAGAGTAGGCAAGTGCAGAAGAAGGGGTGGAATGGAGCAAGGAGAGGGCAGGGAGGGGCAGAATGGAGAGGATTAAGGTGGGTTGATCAGGCCCAGGAAGGAACTGAGTTCAGCAGTGGTAGCATCTGCCAAATCCAAACCCCTTTACCAGACTTGCAGCACAATCCTAAGCAAGGCCGACATAGTAAGGGCTGTATCCAGTGATGTCATTCAGGGGGAACGGACCGGAATGGGCGTTCCGGATCCTAACGGGCTCCGTGGCTGGTTCCGGGTTCCCGACAAGTGCCAATCAAAAGTGAGTTCCTGTTCCTAAATCATTTGAATGACACCACCGGCTGTATCCTTTTTGCAAAAAAACTTTATAATTTAAAATTTCCATTATGGGTTAGGGAAAAGAAAGACGTAGTAGGGATAGGGGTACTACAAGGATAAAACATTAGGTATCCGTCAGTTCTCAGCAATTTTACAGTTACAGTTTACAGACCTAGTTATTATTACAGGGCTGTGTCATAAAGTGCATTAGGAGGCAGCAGCAGCAGCAACATGCAGGATAGGGGAAGGTTTTCCCCTTGCACCAATGTAAGCCCTGGTCGCCCCTATGGGCCTGCTTGCTGTTTTGCAGGCACAGAGGAACGTGGACAGGAGTGGCACAAATCAGGGCCGCCCTGGCTGGGGACAGGCTTTAGGATACGGCACTACAGCCGTCTTGCGTCACAACCCCCATCTCCACCCACTGCACCACCCAGGTACGCCTCTGGAACACCCTCGTGGAGGCCCTGCACCGACTGAGCTACATCAATGCTTGACTAGCACAAGTCCGGCATTGCCGGCAGTTGTGATGGCGCCCGAGCACTGGCACTGCTGCTTGCGCCGGTCTAGCGCCATAGCGCCAACACAAACACACTTGATGGCATGTTTGCTACAGCGTTTGGCCGGCACAAGAGTTTAGTGCCGGCACAACGGGGGCATAGGATTGCGCTCTTGATCTGCCTGTACAGATTAATGTAGACATATGCTGGTGATATCGCTGGCTCTGGTTTGAGTTGACCCATAGTGGGTTCAAATGTCCCCTTTCCCCCAAGGAGACCTCCAGCAGCCCAAACTCCCCAGTGGGATATAGTGGAGGCATTGGCATTGCCGCATGGGCAGTTAGGTAGGATTGTATGTGTGGAGGAGAATACCTTGATAAATGGGCCATAAGCTACAGCAGGATCATCTCAACTGGTTTGGACAGCAGGAATGTGCCAAGAGGTCACTGGAAGGCACAGCCCATCCATTAAGGCGGCAACAGAACTCTAAGAATAATGCCTTAGTGTCTGCTAAGGGACATGGATTTTTTCGTTAAACCTTGGCTTGGCTCAAAGTTGGTGGGACTTGACAATCCCATTGGATGTCCTTTGCATCAACCCCGTGTTTGCTGCCGCACTCATCGCAGTCAGTGCTGGTCATAGACAAAATGACAGCCTCGGTCAGGAGCATTTTCAATGCACCCTGTATTTATTTTTCATACTATGCATCTGTTGCTTTTGTATTCCAGTTCATACCACTGGGGATCTGCAGACACCATTTGTCGTATAATACAATGACAAAGTTGCACCCGTGATCTGTATATCTGTCATCGGTGATGCTTTAGATTTGTTTCCTCGACACTTTCCTCCGCAGGAAATTGTTCTGACCAGCACTTCTCTGACACTAATAATGGTACTTAATAGGCATATATGATGCCTTTTAAGCATACAGAATTAGTCATGCCTATTATAGCAGTAATCCTAACGAAAGCTCTGTGTGGGAGGCAGTCCTGGCATCACCATGCAGCATTCTTGGGGAGCTGCTGGGGACACAGAGCTGTTGTCGGGCTGAAAGGGCAGCCCGCATGATAATTGGCCTCTCCCGTATCTTGAAAAGATGAACAAGATTTGCGTATTTTCTCCTCCGCCATGTGCAGCTAATGAGTTCCTAAGTGTTAAAAAAGGTGCTCGATTCTGGTCATGACCTGCTTAATTACATCACTTCCTGATTGATGACACCACTTCCTGCACTCAGCAGGCATCATGAATGTTATTTGGCCTGCTATATTAAATGGGTTTGACACCTCTGCTCCAGAGGGCCCTGCCACTTAGGAGGGGAACTACCAGGGGCACTTTGCCAAGGACTTCCTCAGACCTGCAGCTAGTTCTCACTGGAGAGTAATACTATTATTCCTGATATTACAGATAGGTATCAGAACCCGTGGGAATCTTGCCTGAGGCCCTAGTCAGTTTGTGACTCAGGTGAGATTTATGCCATGTACTTCCTGGTTCACTAATCACACTCAGGGTCAGCTCTTTTATACCAGCTTTCCAACTAGCCAGGCAAGGGACCCTTCAAGCAGCATTATGGGTTGTTTTCAAGAAAAGGGCAGTAAAAAATGTGGCCTTTTTATTTACTCCCTTTGCCCAGCACAAGTTTTTTTTTTTTCAGTGAAACAATCGGCTTATACATAAAAGCCCTGAACACCCATGCAGAGCTTAAGATACAAGCACGCCAATTGCTTGCAGTCTGTCACGTTTTGAATCATCGTAAAACTTAAAACGGAAAATCCTGGCAGACTTTCTGGTTCGCATTAGCTGTTTTCATAAAACCTCCTTGAGAAGGCAGATTAGAGAGATGGAGGGAGAAATCTTATTTAGGCTTGTTTGAAAAGAAAAAACAGGATTTGCATCTCTTTTATGGGACTGGAAAACATATTGTATGGATAAACTGCCACAGAGTTTACATTTCAAGTATGGTGTTCTCAGCATTCTTCAAGATGATGCCCTGTTTCTTCAAGAATTATTTAATAACTGGAGAGTCAAAAGGGCAGCAGATACATTCAGTCTTGATGGTCATATTTGGCCACCTGGGGGAGGTTATCACCTGATAAAGAGAAATGTGGAATTTGGAAATTTGTGTAGTCCTTTATCAAGTGCGGTTGGTCCAAGAAATTTATCACTGTCAATATCACCACCACAACAGGAAACAAAGGCCAATGCTTCTAAGGGCTTGTTCATGTGCTAAACTTTATGGGAAAAACTAACCTGGTAATTTCTATAGTATTCACATGTCAAATTTGCTTGTGATTAATCTCATCATTGAACCCCATCCAGGTGATGGGGATGATCCCCATTCATTAATACGAAGCCTCTGCATTCTGTATCATAACCTTACTAGTAAAATACAATATGTCACAAAGGAAATCTTATGTACATATTCACATATAGTCATTTTATTCTGTTCTAACTGAAACATGGCATCAATTCATTTTATTCATATAGGGTGTGTGTGTGTGTGTGTGTGTGTGTGTGTGTGTGTGTGCGTGTGTGCGTGTGTGTGTGTGTGTGTGTGTGATGGTCCATTCCTTGATCCAGGCCAGTGATATACCCTGAACACGCTCGGTTTATCACAGACTATCCATTCCAAGAAAACTCCATCCTAGGCATGTCCAATCAGAAGTAGTCCCACTATAGTCAGTGGGGCTTATTACCAGGTTAGCGTGCATAAGATTGCAGTCTTAGGGCTCAATCGTATGGTCTTCTTCACCGGCGATACTTTCGTATCACTGGCTGAAAAGTGTTATAAGCGCACTGTAAAGCATCTGTTTCAACCAAAAACCGGACGTGATGGGTTTCGTTCCCCAGAAGGCCTCAGAAGGTTTTCTGAGCATCTGGGAGGCCACATGTGGCTTCCCTAGCTCTCAGAAGATTCTCTGGGGGCTGCACTACTCTAAAAAAAGTGGAAGAGGAGGGCAGCCCCTACAGCAGAGTGGAGATGGGAGGCTACAACTGAGGAAAGGAGAGGGCAATTGTGCTGCCCCTTCCTGTCTGGCGCCTGGGGACATTTGCCCCCCCCCCACCTCCCCAAGGCATGTCACTGGAGTAGAGCAGAATGTTGATGGCCATGCTCATGCCATTACAAATAAGAAATCCAGAGCAAGCAAGACATTACTTGTCTGTAGATTGGAATTTGCTTTCAGACTATAATGTACAAGTTGAGAGCAAAGGTGTCCAGGTTTCTGCAGCCAGCCTGGGCAACCAGGTTCAGAGTTCACACCTGGTTCATAGCTATTTGGAGTGCTGTTGGCTAAAGGATGTTGCACCAGAAGCATGGTTCCCAAGGGTGCCACAGTGTGAGATGACTTGCCACACGAGAGTTGCCACAGGATTACCACCTGGTCTGGAGTACAGATCAGGAGAGGGAGGAGCTGGATGAAGCCAGGAGCTTTAAGGGCTAATAAGGGCTATAAACTCTCATTTCTTAGCCAGTGAGGAGATGAGTGGACCAGATATCAAAGCATCTTGCAGGCCTCAGGAAGTAAAGGAGCTGTCCAGGAAGGAGGAGGAAACAGGTGAAGACCTTAACCCCCTTCTCTCTCACAATGCATCTGGGGCACTAGCTTAAAGGAGGGGGGAAGTGACTTCTTTTTCCTTTGTTTTACTTGTCCTTGATTTTTTTTAGGCTATCTTTTTTTTTTTTAACCTGGTCTTTTTGAAGGTGTGCCATGACAGGGAAGGAACTCCAGGTGAAGCAGTCCAGACCCCTGCAGGCCCTTGTGGGCCAGGTAAGGGGGGGAATGACAAAAAGAAGGAAATTTTAAAAATGAACCTGACATATATTGAATCATGACTGAGCTGTTGTAGTCTAGCTGAAGAGCTAGAGCAGATATATTAAGTACTTCACAGATAGTTTAGAACTTCACTTGCCAAACTGTGGACTGAGACCCAACAGTGGGTCATGAGCAGTGGTGTCATTCAAATGATTTAGGAACAGGAACTCACTTTTGATTGGTACTTGTTGGGAACCCAGAACCAGCCACGGAGCCCGTTAGGATCCGGAACGCCCGTTCTGGTCCGTTCCCCCTGAATGACATCACTGGTCATGAGCCAATTCCAGGTGGGTTGCAAAGCACCTAGAGCAGCCATATTGAAAATGTGGGAAGATGGGATGCTGGAAAGAGGGAGGGCTGTGTGGTTGTTTTGCTTGTGTCAAGGTTGTAAATAGGCTTTTTAAACTTCCTGATTCACTTTACTATTGGAAAATGACTGAGAAATAACCGAACATATTGCTGCATTCTCAGGAAATCAGCAGGCTCTGATTTCCTACAGCAGGCTCACCATGACGACACTTCCAGCCACAACATTGCTTCCGGTTGGTCCCAGACAGATTGTCATTCTAAAAAGTGGGTCCCAGTGCTAAAACGTTTGAAAACCACTGCTATAGAGAACAGAGCAAAGAAACCACTAAAAGTCTGTTGCCTTTAGGTCATGTCTGCTCAGTTTCTTCCATAGAACAGGTTGTTGACAACTGTACATAGGTGTAAGAAATCACACCAACAGATAGTTTGTGCTGAAAAAGATGGGTATTTAATTGCCTTAAAGCTTCAGTGCCCTCAAAAGCAGACTCTCTGCCTATAATACTGATTACAATTTCAGTGCATCCATACACAAACAAAAAGTCAAGGTTCGTGGCTTCCACCTTTCCTGGACTCGTGCAGAAACATAAACAGTTGTGAAGCTCTATAAAAATGAAATATGCCAGATACATGAGGGGAATAGTTGCATGCATCTTTGAAAGAGATGCTTTCTCAACATAAAAAAGGAAATAAAATCTGGTGAGGTAAAATATGTCTTGTGGGGGAGAGTGGCTGAAAACAAAAGGGGGGCTTACAAATCATCTAAAGGCATTTTGTTGAAAGCATCACCAAGTTCTGTGTCCCAGTGGTGATTGATCTGGTGGCTCAGCACTCTATTTCTGAGAAGAGGTCAGGTGTAGGGACCTTCTCTAGATGCCTCAGCAAAAGAATCCAATCACAGGACAACAGCAGCCAGTTTTGGATGTCCCACCTAATTGCCAGTATGCCATGGAAAGGTTTGGGACACTTTGGCCACAAAGAGTCACAGTGTCTTAGGATGCAATCCTAACCTGGAGTTATGCCAGCACAGTTAGGCCAGCAACATTTGGCCGGCAGAAGGGACATCGTAAAGTATGTTCGGACCACTCTTGGAGTCAGAGAGGCCGGCACACAGACATACGCCACCCTCCCTGACTCCAAGAGTGGTCCAAATGCACTTTACCATGTCCCTTGTGTCAGCCAAACTTGGCTGGCCTAACTGCCAGCCTAACTCCAGGTTAGGATTGTGCCCTTATACTACGGTATATCGGTCAAATCTAATAGGAAGCATAAACAGACCATATAAGGTTTGCTTGAGAAAGTGGGCAATATGTGCCAGCTCTATTCATCTCCTGCTCACTAGATTGCTCTTAAAAGCTACTCTACAAGAGTGATGTGTCAGTCTGAGAAGGTAAACTTGTAATTCACCCAGGCTTCTAGATAAATGCCCTCATCTTGTTGGTCTCAGAGTCACAAAGATGATGCTTATGAGTGTGCAGTTCAAAGATGAGTGTGCAATCCAATGTCATAATTTTGTTCACATTCTTTCTTCAAAGAGCTCAGACGTGCAGGTAGTTTTTCCTCGCCTCATTTTTATCCCCCATAACAATACTTTGAGTCAGGTCACTCTTATGAGGGGCAAGGCTGAGTGAGAATTTCTGCCTGGTCCTAGATCAGCGCCATATCTCCACTCTCTTTCTCCTTTCTGTAGACAGCCCCTTTCAGGAGACTAACGTGACAGCATTAGTGTGATGGTGGCCTTTTGACCCTTATTGCTCAATGTTCTTTCTTAAATGCCTTCCAAAAAAACTCAGGGCGCAATCCTAACCTGCGCTGTAATAGGCAGGCTGGCTGGCCTGTGCTGTATCCAGCATCGGTGGGGAGGCCACTGGATCTCCACGGGCAAGGGGATTTGTCCTCTTACCCCGGGGTAAGCCGCAGCCTGGCCGAGGGGGCTGCTTGGATCTGTGCCTGCTGTTTAGCAGGTGCAAGTCTCAGCAGGCTGCAGTGGCTTGGATCAGGGCCACGTGGCTTGGGGACAGGGGTTTGGCTATGACCTAATAGAAGCATCTATACTCCTCCCCCCTCCCCAGACTACCCCTCTAACTGGAACACTCCCCTTCCCTCCTCCCCCCCGCCCTGTTCCACCCCCCCAGATTACTATGTGCACTCATGCATTTTATTTAGAGCACTACAGTTAAATTTCATGATTTTTCCATTTACATCCACCTCGATTACCCACAAATACCCTTTTGGAAGGAGCTGTCATGCCACACCAAACAGTGTGGGTTTCCAGCCTGGGCCCAGATGGGAAGCAGCTGAAGAGAATGGAGGGCCAGCTCTACCTGTGCCGGATCAAGTATTGGGCATCTCTGCAGGCAGGGCTATAAAGGCAATGAGCCCAGAGGGAGAGGCTGTGGCTGAACCGGGGAAGCCAATCATCCCCATCACTTACCCTCATCGGCCACAGGGGCTGTTGGAGCATCATGCTGGCTTCTCAGCAGCAGGAGCCAGCATCCCCCCCCCACCTCCCAGGGACCAGGCAGGGCCTGGAGCCAACAAGGTAGGCATCTAGTCAGAGCCTCCCACCGCAGTGCTGTTGGACCTCCTCACAAGAGTGACCCTCCCAGACGACCACCTGCCTCTGCTTGCCTACCATGGAAGTGGTCATGGGGAGGGGAGGATCCCTGGCAAGCTCGCACCCATGACTGCTGCCAGAGTTGGACTGAGTCTGGCATGTTGAGACTTAGCCTTCATAAGAGCCCTGGGCGCTAGCCCAAGCTTCATGCTACGTGAGTTAACTGCAGTGAGATAACAAATACCATGAATTCCTCACCAGCCTTTTTCCTGTCATTGGGGTTCTTGTGCTGGGCCTGGGAAATATCCACTGTTGACCCTTTTGACACTCCCCTTCTTCCCTGGGGAGAGACCGCTGTCCTGGCGTAGCAGGAGGGGAAGGTCTTTTGGTCCTATACTTCAGGTTGTATTTACAGTACATATCTACAGTTTGGTTCTGAGGCAATGTGCGGCTGACTCAGGCAATCTGAACTGTGCCACAGGCTGGGTGTGTATTGTACAAATCAACTTGGACTGAGAATGTAGAATAAAAACACATAACACCACCATGTGCTATTTTAATCAAGAAATGTTGGGAAAAATAGCACCCCAAAGGCACACCTCTGCCTATGTGACATGATCCTTGATTTGAGAGATACCAGGCATCACTCATACCTTCCTGCAGTGTTGGATCTGTGCCTTCAAAGAATGCCATTATATATTTCACATTGGTTTCTTTGCTATGAATAGAACAGATAAAAGAGCATTCTGTCCATACACGCATCCTCAGACACACACAGAGGCTACTGCAAGGCTGAACCATCCATTCACAGATCAAACCTTATAAGAACATACCACTTTTAATCTGAAGCACAGATGGAGGTTCCTAGATATTGGCATTCCCTAGACACTGGCATTCTGCAGAATACTAACAGGCAACTTCTCTGTGTCGTTCCCACTCTGCTTATTTCTACTCTGCTTTTAGCTACTACGTTGAGTTTAACGTGCGCACGCGCACGCACGCACGCACACACATGCACACACACACACATTGTTAGCACTATTATCCTTTCCATCGTGCTTATAGCATGGAAAGGGTTTTACAGTTCATAGCCTATTTAGCATCTTCATCTGGCATGATAAAGTTATGCACTCTCACATTTTAGTGACAGCTTCATATAGAATGACAGCCCAGCCCATGAAATAACATCAGAAAACAGAGGTGAATTCAGGCCCTTATTGCCCAAGTCCACGGAGCACCTTGATTGGGCAGTGTTTACACTTTACTGTACATTTACTGTACATCACAAATACTAGCACCCTGATTTACTGTTTCCTTTGGAAATTCTGCTGAAGAGGTCCCACAGATATCAAACATCAATTCATGACCAAAGGAGTATCTATGTAAAAGACAATGCTGTGGACAATGTTGGAAGGGATCTTAGAGGTCATCTAGTCCAAACCCCTGGTTATGCCCTAAGAAGTCAGTTCTATATGACACTTTCAGATACTTGAAGGCAGCTATCATAGTCTTCTCCTGGCTAAACATACCAAGATCTTTCAACTGGTCTTCGTAAGACTTGCTTTCTAGACCCCTCACCATCTTCACTGCCCTCCTTTAAACCCACTCCAGTTTATCAATGTCCTTCTTAAAATGTGGTGCCCAAAATTTGATGCAGTATTCCAAATGGGCTCTGACTAGTGCAGAATAGAGTGGAACTGTTACTTTTCATGGTTTGCACTCTGTTAATGAAGCCCAGCATCGCATTGGCCTTTTTTTGCAGCTGCATCACACACCTGGCTCATGTTCACTTTGTTCATCCTTTTGGCCATTGGATCCTTTGCATATGTGCTGCTGCCACACCAGGTCTCCTCTTGGTACGCCCAGGCGTGAAGTACTCCATTGATTGCAAAGCCTTTTAAGTGTGCAAAGCTAAGTATCAGATTTTGGTCAGTAGGCCTACTCCAGTGGGAACCAATCCTGTTGAGACGAGACTGAATGCAAAAGGGAGCTGCCCAGTAGCCGAGCTGTGTTCATGTAGGGGCTATGTAAAAAGGGACGTGGTGGCACAGCGAGTTAATCCGCTGTCGCTGGGCTTTCAACCGCAAGGTTGGGAGTTCTAGACTGCGTGACGAAGTGAGCTCCCGTTGCTTGTCCCAGCTCCTGCCAACCTAGCAGTTCGAAAGCACCTAAAATGCAAGTAGATAAATAGGGACCACTTTGGTGGGAAGGTAACGGCGTTCCGTGCGCTACGGCGTAGAATCATGCTGGCCACCATGATCGGACAAAAACGCCGGCTCACAGGCTTTGAAACGGAGATGAGCACCGCCCCCTACAGTCGGTCACGACTAGACCATTCGGTCGTGGGGAAACCTTTACCTTTAACCTTTAGGGGCTATGTAAGAGAAATTCCCCCCTATGCTTTCGACTTTCTTTCTAATTGTGATGTAAACTCTAAAGAAGGTCTGAGAATGTCTATGGTACAGCAATCACTCACCGTTTCTGTATCTTAAAAGAAGTATTATGTATCATTATCATTATTATTGTTGATATTGATACCCCTCCCACCCTTCACAATGTCGCCCTAAGGCAGTGATGGCAAACCTATGACACGTGTGTCAAAGGTGACACACCACAGCGTTTGGGGTGACACACCAGCATTCACCAATACCTGACAAAAACTGAGTTTGTTTTACTCATTTTTGCATTTTTGTAATTATTTGATGTTTCTTTATACTATACATAGCACCACACGTGATTGGACTATATTTTTTGGTTAAATGCATGATTATAAAGAATTGTTTCTCTTTTGTTTGGGAGGGAGAGTGACACACCAGCAGAGTCAAGTTAAGCATTTTCTTAAGTTTTGACACACCAAGCCCAAAAGGTTTGCCATCACTGCCCTAGGGCAACTCACAGCATCATACAAACTTTCCAAATACACTTCCACAATACTTGTTTCTAATGGTATTCAATAGCACATTTGCTTGACTTTTTACTTTTACTTTTTACTGTCATACTTTCACTTACTTTAAAGCCAGCTTAAACAGCTGTTTAAAGAGTACAAAATGTAGCAAAATAAGCCAGCTTTAAACAGCCAGCACTTGAGCTTCAGAGTTTTGAATTAGAATGGAAATGTCCGTCAGCTTTGGAAATGTCATTAGCCGGTCTGAGACATGGCTGATTAATTAACTGAGCATCGAAGCATCATGTTCCATCAAGCACTGAAAACGTATTTGCTTAAAATACAGTTTCACTATGTTCATTCAAATATTTAAGTATCATTGTTCACAAGGTTTCCAACACCTGAAAAGGTCCGGCAGTTCAAAACTTCTCAATATAGCTGGAATGTTTTTGGGAGAAATTGTATGACCCTCTGGCTCCATCAGACAACAAATGGGCAATTCAACCAAATAATGCCCGCTGTTCAAGAAACCAGCCAAACTGAAACAGTGTGGGGGAGGGGGGGTGAATGGGGTTGAATCCTAAATGAATATACTTCTTAGATTCACTTTGCACTATAAATAACAAGGTTGAAACAAAGTTGAAATCTGCATGGCATAAACACATGAAAACAATTTTTATATATAGGATATTGTTAGCACCTTAGAACACCTAGGACCAAATGACCCTCATAAAAACAGCCACTAGTGACTTAATAAGCTACTGGTTTTTCATTCATCACACCTGTCAGGGGAAACTGTCACCCTTGACCTGTTGAATGTACTTGCAGGAATGCAAGGAAGTAAAATTCAGCAACTTCACATATTCAGCTTGCTGTTTTTAACCTGCAGGCTTTTGCCTTTTTAGTTAGCCTCTACTGTACATACACAGTGCCTATGCAGGAGAAAGGGGGTGGAGAGCTAGCTCTGTAACTTGTGACGCTTTAGGGGTGCTGTCTAGTGTGTGTGTGTGTGTGTGTGTGTGTGTGTGTGTGTGTGTGTGTG
>JAJKFI010012995.1:0-28734 GCA_029204185.1 Lerista edwardsae
GTGTGTGTGTGTGTGTGTGTGTGTGTGTGTGTGTGTGTGTGTGTGTGTGAGTGAGAGAGAGAGAGAGAGAGAGAGAGAGAGAGAGAATGTTCTGACCCTGCTGTGTAGTAGTAACCACTTTTCTTCTTTCTCTCAAAAGTTACTAAATTGAAACCTGTCACTCCTTCACTCTCCTCTCTCTCCAGGCTTCACATCAAACACAACTAAGTGGAGTTCCCCTGGAAGAGAATGAGCCCCACAGCCTCTCGTTAAGGACAGAGATCGGTGTGAAGGTGTATGTGGGAAGGTGGGGGGTGGGGGCAAAGGGCTTCGGTTTAAGAAGTGGACCGACGCGGGTTCCCGCCCACCAGACAGGGTCACCTCATCCTCACTCACCTGTTCTGGACCCTGGAAACAGATCCTGCAGAGCGGGGTCCTCATTCCACTGTCCAAGCTGCTCCCCAAGGAGTACCGATCCTCCGCTTTCCCTTTACAGAAGTCATCCGAGGAGGCGCTGCTCATCAAAGACATGGGCTGCTCTCCCTCTCCCCCAGGGCTCCCCCATTCTTCTTCGGGAGGACTTCTGGTCCCCACTCCTCCTCCTCCACCCCCGACAGTTGGCGCTCTCCAAGGTCCCCTTCGCCCTCCATGCAGCGCGGGCAGCGTGTTGTTATTGGAAGCCTGCAAGCTGAAGGCTTGGTCTCCACTGTTCATGGGAGGGAGAGGCGGCGGCGAGGGCGGAGGGGGCGCAGGGGGTCTACGCAGGAGGAAGACCTTCAGGTCATTGAACAACATGCGGCAGCGGCACTTGAGGAGACCCTGGTGGCGCAACATCTGTCTGGGGATCAGCAATCCGTAGCAACAGTACCATAAAACGATCGCAGGAGTTGGAATTAACATGTGCCTTCCCTTCCAGGCAGGAGCGGGTGGGAAAAAGGGCCCGGCAGAGGGCGCGCGAGAACAAGGGGGCTGGATCGGTTAATTCCAGCCTCTCTTTCCTGGCTCCCAGCCAAACTCACCGTCACATACATGCACACACACAGACACACAGAGACACACACACATTAGATTTAGGCTGATAAAAATGGAATCTTTTTTATCCTTTAAAAAAAAGGAAGATCTTTTGGATATTTCACAGCAACTCCGTTTGAAAAACAAAACAAAACAAGAATGAGGTTTCTTAAAAGTATTGAATTTCCAATCTCCTTCTTTCCAGGATTTTGTTTTGTTCTTCTGTTTTCAGATGCATAATCCCACAATTTATTCTTTTTTTAAAAAAAAAAAAGTTGGTTGAAATTAAATATTAAGGGAAACAAGCCTTCTACATCCAGCGTGCTGGGATAGTTCAGAGAAAGAAGGTAGTAGGAATTGATAACAATTTGTAACTCCAAAAAAAAGGAGGAGGGGAGAAAAAGAGAGGATTCAAGTCACCAGAAGGTGTGAAGAAGAAAAAAGTTCTCTCAACAGTAATTGGCATGTCAAGTGTTTCTCCTTATTACTATTTTTATTTAGTTGGAACGTTTAAAAAATGTGCTTCTGACAGAATAACGGCAGAGCAGATAGTTAACAAAATGCAAAATTAGTTCTTGTTGCTATTATCACCATTGTTATTAATCGTAATATCAAAATTGATGTCATTGAACCCAAAATGCACATCTTTCTTGGGAAGAGGGGGAAACACCCTCAGTGCTAACTCCTCCCATGTGACTTGAAATGTGGCTTTATTAAAATATTCTCAATAGAAATGTTGAAAGTCCTGAAAGGAATTAGTATTAAATGATTGATCAACTAATAGTTGATATTAATTTCTAAAATTCATTTGATTTTGTTTTACCTCTTTCATCCCAGGAACTGTCTGGACCAAACGCAACCATTAAAAAAAAGAAAAGAAAAGAAAAAAAGGAAGGGCACAGGGGAAGGGACGTGGATCACCAATTCATCAATTTTTTCTCTCCTGAACTTAAAAAAAAACCCCCAACGAAAATCCGTAGAAAGGTGGCCTATCCTTTTGCATGAAATTGACTACGGAAACGTGGATCTTACATGGTCACGTTTCCTTTCCCCTTTCACAAAATAGGGACGTCATCAAACGCACTGACAGCCTGTACAGTCCATTGTGGCTGACGCGGAGGAAAAGGTGCTTTTAGCAGATGCTGGAATCTCCGTCTGATGCACAAGGCTCCTTCCTTTCCGCCACTACAACCGTCTCCAGTTTCATCTTCCTTCTCTCCTGTCCTCCTTCTCCTCTTTCTCTGACTGCTGTTTTCGCTCAATGGCATTGACGCTCAACCATTCCAAGTCTTTAAAAATAAAAGGAGAAAAAAAAAGCCACGCGTCGATATTATCCTCGCTTTGCGGGGAATAAAATCCCAGGAACTTGCTAGAAAGACGATCAGCCGGACTGAAAGAACGGCGACAAAGGGGTTATTTTGCTTGCAGCTCCCCACCGTCTGGGCAACGTTCGGCTTCTCCCTTTCATCAGCCTCCCCTCAGCTCTCCCATCCGGCTTTCCGTGATGATGTGGCTGTTGCTACCTCCTTGGGATGCAATGGGAAAGGAGGATAGTTTTGCAGTGCAAATGGGGATGTTGAGGAAGGGCGGGAGCGAGGGAGGATGGGTGGAACGTGATTCTCTCTCCTGCTGTTGCTGCTGCTACTGCTGCTCAATCCTTAAATAAATAAAGCCAAGATAGAAAGAGGGGAGGACGAATTCAGGTTGTTGCCGAGCCTTGGTTCTCTCCGCCTCCAATGCCCACAATCGCTGTCAATAAACCGTTTGGGGTGGGGTGGGGGAGGGCGGCGGAAATAAAGGTCTTGCTTAGCTAGAAAATGTGCCTGAAACCTGGCAGCAGTAGCAGCAGGGGTTCGCGAGGGGAGCTGGTCGGAGCTGCTGCAGTTTCAGCACGATGAGCCTCTGGACAGCTCCCCTTCCAGCTTGGCACGTCAGGCCACTAGGAGACTGACGCAACCAGCACAAGGAGCTGAGTGAGCCGTGGGCGGGGGGGGGGGGGGGGGGGGGGGGGGGGGGGGGAGAGGGGGGGGGAGAGAGAAAGAGAGAGAGAGAGACCCAGAGACAGAGACCCCAAATGCTATTACCTGTCAGCTGCCTACTGTTTTAGCTTCCATCCTGCACAGCAATAATTACTTCCTGCAAGTCTTCTTTTGATATGGTGAGACTGTTGTTTCCATATTGGCCCCCCTCTCATTGTGTGTCTCTGTAGTTGTAGTCTTCTATGCTTGTTTGTGAGCCAGTGTCTGTGCCGGGCGTGCGTTCCTGGATGTGTGAGTTGTTGAGGGAGGGGGTGTCTGTTTTCCACGTTTCAGAGTGTATGTGGAAATAGTGTGTGTGTGAATGGTGTTTCTCCCTTTGGGCATCAAAGGTGGATCCCACTCCGTCTGCCTGCCTTGATGTTATCAGTGTTTCTGTGAGTGTGCCTTACATGTTTTGTATGAACAGATAATCTGTATGTACAGATCTCCAGGAGTGTGCACCTGCCTGCCTTTTCTTAGTTATTGATTTGTTGCAAGGCCATAAGTTTACCAATGTCTGTATATGTGTTTGTGTGAATACAGGAATTGAGCTTTTTCTTGCCCCCTTCCTATTTTGTGAATATATACGAAATCTGGAATACAGTCGTGACTGTGCTTGATTATTTGTCAAGTTTTTGTATTCATCTCTCAGGATGCTTAGCTATGCATGTGAAACGTAAAGGTATCTGATAACTGGTGGTAACTGGATCTGTGCTGATGTTTGGTTCTTTGGGAAACTATATGTATCAGTGCTGGTGTGTTAAACTGATGTGTATATATGTGAATGCTTGTCTCTGCATAATTCTGTTTGTGCATTTGTTTATCTTTGGTTTATCTTTGAATGGTATATGTGGCAATCTGAGCATGAATCTGCCACTCACTCTTTGTGAGTGGCAGTGTGTTTACCACATTTTCTCATTAAGCAGACACATGCCAGCACTACTTCCAAGAATGTCAACTGCCATTTAACATACCTTGAATGCTTGTCTACAAATAGGAAATGCTGAATTAGTCTGATTCTCTCATGAAGGAAAGTAGCCTAGAATCAGACTGTTAAATAAATACATAAATGTGTTGCAGCACGTCAGATGATCCATTTTATTGCATGAGCTTAGTTTTGAATTTCTAACAGGCTTCACTGGGATCTGGGAAGCAACACATTGCAATTGGGTGGTGAACTAAGTCAATATCTAGATAGCAAATGTTAGAAGCTCTGTGCAATCCAATGGATGATTATTCACAAATCTGTCCCATGGAGTTCAATGGGAGTAGTCCCAGGAAAGTTTGCGTAGGATTTCAGTTTTATTCTTGTAAACACAGAATCTAGTGAAGAGGATTTCTAAAGGGGATGAGTGGGAAGTGTGAGCATCCTAATGAACTTTTGCCCAGATTAAGGGTGCAATCCTAACCTGGAGATAGGCTGGCACAAGTTAGGCTGGCAACGTTTGGCTGGCACAAGGGCCACTGCAAAGCGTGTTTAGACCACTCTCAGAATCAGGGAGGCCAGCACACAAATATGCGTCATCCTCCCTGATTGACATCAGAAGATTTCATTGTGTAAAACATGAAAATCAATATTTCAGGCCAAGAGATATTTGACTTATTAATATATTTATTTATTTCAGATTTATTTCCAGTAATATTTTTTCTTTTAAACCTACCACATTATCACAAACCCTGGTTCTGTGTCACTTGTGGCAGTATAAATACAGTGTGTGTGAGAGATACCAGTCTAGCAGAGAGTTGATGAAAGCATCTTGGCAGCAAAACAACACACACAACTTTTCAGTGCCACCCACACCTGTTCTTAAAGCTTTGCCTTTTAGCTGCTGTCTTGCAGCCATTTCACACATCACTCAGCAGCTAACCTGTGCTTGCCACTGGGGGCATACTTGACAGGGACCCACAGCCAAAACCAGCTTCCTAACAAGCATCCCCTGTAAATGTCTGTTTGCATTTTCACCCACTACACATTTTAGGTGTCCCCTTAAAAAATGTTATATGCAAAGAAATTCTTATTCTTGCTACCACAAGAATTATGTTTTAGAATATTAACAGCATGCTAGATGTCGTAAGGAGGAAAGCTATGGTGAACCTAGACAACTTAAAGCAGAGGCATCACCCTGCCAACAAAGGTTCGCATAGTCAAAGCTATGGTTTTCCCAGTAGCAATATATGGCTGTGAGAGGTGGACCATAAGGAAGGCAGAGCGCCGAAGAATAGATGCTTTTGAATTATGGTGTTGGAGAAGACTCTTGAGAGTCCCCTGGACTGCAAGGAGATCCAATTGGTCAATCCTCCAGGAAGTCAAGCCTGACTGCTCCCTGGAAGGACAAATCCTGAAGCTGAAGCTCCAATACTTTGGCCACCTCATGAGAAGAGAGGACTCTCTAGAAAAGACCCTCATGCTGGGAAAGATTGAAGGCAAAAGGAGAAGGGGGCAGCAGAGGATGAGATGGTTAGACAGTGTCACCGAAGCGATGAACATGAAATTGGGCGAACTCTGGAAGCTAGTGGAGGACAGGGAGGCCTGGCGTGCTGAGGTCCATGGGGTCGCGAAGAGTTGGACATGACTTAGCGACTGAACAACAATAACAAGATGTTATAAAAAGTATCCCTGTCCAGAAAGCTTTTAAAAGGACAGCTGGGATGCAAAGTGATAGTAACATCATGGCTTGAGAAAGAATAAGAATGAAGCATAAAGGTTAGAATGCAATGCATAGTACACCTGTACAAAGCAACTGAGATTACGGTAGCTGCTGGAAATGGTTTGTCGAAGAGGCAGTTTTTGAGAAGGCACTTGACAAAAGAATCTGGGGAAACACAATGGTTAAATCTGAAAAAGAAAATAAGGGATCAATAGTCATAGGCAGTGGCGTTCCTATGGGGGGACAAAATGCCAAGTGTTGCAGGAGCCTGTGCTCCTATGTAATATGGTCCCTCCCCCTTGTCTTCAGAGCCATTCACAGCTCAGAGAAGCAGCTCAGAGGCTTGCACTCCAGGCAGTGAATCACTCTTGGAGGCGAAGGAGTGGGGCCACGTTACACAGGAACTCAGGCTCCTGCAACACTTAGCGTTTCCCCCCAGTAGGAATGCCACTAGTCATAGGCAATAGGAAGGTAACAGTAAAAAAAAAAAAGTAAAAAAAACCCTGAAGACAATAATGTGACAGAGGAGGAAGAAGTGGAATGATGGCGTGCTTTGACATAGGAAGCTAGACCAAGGGCGTCCAAGTCATTTCATACAGCTGGCCAAACAGCATCTCAGCATTCACTGAGAACTGGAAGTGATGTCATTAAGCAGGTGATGACCAGAAATAAGCATTTTGTTCTCGCCTAGGAACCCATTAGCTGCAAATGACAGATGTGGACAGGAGGTTGAGCTGTCACCTTGCCTGAAAAAGCTAAGCAGGATCAGCAGCCTTGGATGACAGACCGATGGCTCCTTTAAGAGGTGTGTGAAGGAATGCGGAGGAGTCAGTTGGCAAGATAACACCTGAGGCTTCATTTGCTGCTGCCCGTGAAAGCTTGGAAGCACAAAGGGTGGGCAAGCCTGGATGATGACTGCACTATGAAGGAAAACATCTGGCAAAATGGAGGGTTCTATGACTCTCTCTCATGGAATGGTACTTGAAAAATTTGGTTTATGACTAGCTTTCTTTATGAGAGCTAAACTAGCTAGTTTATGACTAGCTGTCTTACAGAGCAATCCTGGGTTGCCAGTTGCACTGACTCTACATCATAGTGTCAGCGCAACTGCATTAGCACTGATGTGGGGGCGCCGAGCAGCACCCCTGTGTCGGCGCTAAGACAACGGGACCAGCACTGCAGGCAGTGCTCATCCCGTTGCTCCCGCACAATGTCTCCCTCGAGTAGGTCGAAGCCAGGTGGTGCAAGGGAGGTGCCATGTTGGGATGGGGGTGGGAGAGGGGGAGGGCATTTCTGGGCAGGTGATGGGTGGGTGGTGGGCGTGCCAGCAGGTGTGCCGGCCCATCCACGAGGCAAGCTTGGGAATTGGTCATAAGGCTTGTAAAGAGCAAGAGAAGACTAGGCCATGGTCTGACTCCATTTTGTCAGAATACTTCCATTTTTTTTTAAACAAAAAAAAAAGAGCTAAAGCTGTTAAGGTACCAGCTGGTGATAATCAGCTCATTTCCTGAGGTAATTTCATCAGGAAGTATAATTTCCTATTTGCTTTGTTTTCTGTAGAAAGGTGTGAGGTCATAGCTAGGGTTAGGAAGGCAGTACCTAACCAGTCAGGTTCCATCCAGCTAGTGCTGCAAGAAGATTCCACACACCTGAGACCCCTCACTTAGAATTAGTGTTTTGTTTACATAACCTTTTTTGAACATCTTATCTGACCTGTTGCCTGGGGTGGCACGAGCCAGGGGCGCCATAGCGCGCAGTCTGTGCACGAAACAGCACGCTCTTCGGCCCTCCCACCCTCCCTGGTCTCTGTTACGCTCCAAAATGGAGCATTTCTGGGTGCAAGGAGGTGTGTCGGAGCGACGCACAGGGGCGGGGCGACGTCCTGGGGGTACAGTTTCGGCACCAGCCATGGGCGCACTCGCGCCTCCGTTCGGGTCTGCCATCAAGACCACAAGACCATCAAGACACCATCAAGTCCATCAGACCTTCAGAGACCATCAAAGAAGACCATCAGATCTCCAGACCTTGAGATCACCTTCTCCAAGCCTGTCCAAGAAGCCCAACAAGGACCTGCTGCCTGCATTGGACTGAGAAGAAGGTGAACCGGCAAGGCTAACTACCTTGCATGGACTCGGGCCTAGACTACAGTTAGGCATATAGTTGTTTTCTTATTTTAATGTGTATCTTAGTTAAGTCTCTATTAGTTCCTTTAAGCCTTTCCTAGTTTTGTAACTGCTTGTTTTATTAATAAAGTACAGTTAATTTATAAAGCTTTGTTTGTGAGTATTTGGAGCCAGACTAAATTCAGTTTTGCTCCTTTGGCACACTTACCAATTTAAAGTTTATAACTTGGGATAGATCCCTGTAGTTGGGGCTAGTTAAGCCTGTGGACTATTTAAGATTTTAAGAGTCTGTTAATTCCTCTGTTTGAGGCTGTGACTCTTAACTGTGGTCCCAGGCTGGTAGCAGAGGATGTGCGCCTTGCTGCCTTGACTTGGAAGGACACACTCTGCTGAACGTTCACAACTCATATTGGGCCCTGGGCTGGTTATAGGGCATATGAGCCTGTGAATTACAAGGCTGAATCCTAAACCTGATCAGGAGGCTGAGCGGCCCTGATTCGGGCTGTGCAGTCTCCTCTGATCTGCACCTCCCAGATCCGAGGAGCGCATGGGGAGGCTGGAGCCTCCCCTACAGTAAGGGCACGAACGTCCTTTTTATTGTCCTTGGATATGATTTGCCCCTGCAGCTGTGTGGGATTATGCCACAATGCAAAACTTTGCTTTGAGTGTATTCCTTTCAGGAGACTAGATTATTGGAATTCAGAGCAGGGCCTTTTCCGTGATGGCACTGAACAAACATATGGATTGTTCTTGCACAAAGAGGTCAACTGAGCAACATATCTCTTTTTGTGTGCTTGGGATCAAATGAAGGTGTACAGGCACGCCCATGTATTGTTGGGGGGTAGGATCCTGGACTCCCCATGGATACCTGAAACCCCTGGGCAAGAAGATTGTTCAGGACCCATAATAAGAATAAAGGAAGATAAGGGGAGCCCCCTAATCTGTGGATAATTGAAACTGCGGATATTGAATCCATGGCAATTGGGCCCCAGCTGTACTTATTTTGCCACACTTTAAATTTGGCTGTGCAATTTTCTTTGGCATTCCTGCTGCTGGTGTTTGTAAGTACAGTAATCAGTTTGTTTCCAAGGAGAGACGGTCGAACACAAGAGAAGATGAGCTGCCATCATAAGAGATGACTCATGTTTGAGAAAACCTCAGCAGCCTGGACTGTCCTTTGCCTTTCCCACCCCACAACAAGGCAAAAATTCAATCATTGACAGCATGACAGAAAAGATATACCTGTTATCCAAAGGTATATAAAGGTATACCTGTTATACTGGACTGAGTTGATAATCTTATGCATGCTTACTCAGAAGTAAGTCCCATTATAGTCAATGGATTTATTCCATTTTATTAGCTGTGGAGAAATCCAGAGATTTAGCTGCAGTTATACAGATTTGCAGCACAATCTCTTATGCATGCCTACTCAGAAGTAAGTCTCATTATAGTCAATGGAGCTTACTCCCAGGTAAGTGTGGAGGGGATTGCAGCCTGAATCCACTGACAGCACAATCCCATCTACTCAGAAGTAAGGTCCATTCAGTTTGATGAGACTTACTCCCAGGGAAGCACATACAGATTGAAGCCTGAATAGCTGCATGGAGAAATGCTGACATTTATGTCAACTCTGCCCTTTTGACATGCCATCATGCTGAAGACAACCATGCCCCTTGAGCATGTGCAGGGAGCTCCTCATTCCCTCCACATCTGAGATGGGAGCTTCCAAGGCAACCTGGGGAAAAAGCCCATTTGCAGCTCTGCAAACTTCATTTATCCATCAATGGAGCAATCCACCAATAATGTTCAATTATCATCATTTAATGATCTTTGTATCCATTAATGAAAGAATCCAGGCTGAATTGAGATAAAAAGGGCCTCTAGCAGGGAAACGCAATGTTCCAAGGACAGCTTCACTGTACAAGGAGTTGTTTCTGACAAGGGGAGCTGGAAAAGCGGGGGGGGGGGGAGGAAGTAAAAGACTCAGAAACTTTTGAGGCTTGAGTGAGGAGAAACCATTTTGCCCTCATCACACGTAGTTCTGCCCTTTGCTGGGTGAGTGATAGCTAGGATGTTATTAGACTAGGAGATAGATGCTTTCTTATTTTGCACTAGCTTGTCCTTACCCGGCGTTGCCCAGGTATTTATTTATCCCAAGCTTCTATTAGACAGGAAAAGGAATGAATTCTATCTATAGTGTAAAATCGAAGTAATTTTATGTACAGGTAGTAGTACAGTATAAAAAAAGTAGTAGTACAGTATAAAAATTATAAAGTAAAATCCTTTACAAATTCACTATAATATTAATGTAACTCAAAACTTGATTATAAACAGCATTTTTAGTTTCACCTCCAGGAGCAAGAATACATAAATTCTTGGGTGAACCCACCCTTGAGCAAGCCACATAAAGTTGTCCGTGGGAGAAACATGGCCATTTCAAATCTACTCCGCAGTACTTAATAGACTGCCCCTGTGACTAGTTGATTGTGATCGAGAATGCAAGTCTCACTGGAAATTGCTATCTCTTAAAGTTAAAAGGGAGATCCGTCGGAATGAGAGGTATCCGTGGGATAAAAACTGTTTTACCCTCTCTCTTTCTTGTTAAGATAGTCGCTTCAATTACAGTACCCAGCATCTTCTTGACACACAGCCTTGTGCTGTTGCAAAGTTTTGGCGGGTCAAGGTTCCGTAGTAAAATAATTGGAATAAGTAAAAGACTGTAAGTAAAAGACGATGTGGTGGCAATGCAGCCAGATGAAGTAAGTTTAGGAAATCTGATGGGAAATTGATGACCTCATAGGCATCGACTATAGTATTGATAAACTTTTATTCAATGACTACGCCTGGTAACATGGCAAGTATTTGATTGGCGTCCAAGACCAGGGCATAATGATTTCTAAAAAATTTCAGAAGGTTCTACAGAGTTCTATTTGTTCTATTCGACTACACTTGGGCTTAAATGTCATCAGGACTGTCACCCATCAGCTTAGCAACCCAAAAAAACCTATGGATTCAACACTAATATCAGCCGCTTTCAAATATTTTTACACGTCACCCCCTTCCCACCTCCACCCCTAGGGGTGCTAGGGGTGTCTTACCCCCTACAGTATTTCTAGAAGTGGGATGAGTTGTGAAATCTGAAATCAAATGGCGTCTTCTATGCCACCATCAGCATGCTGCGGATATTCTATTTCCAAGCACTGCATCTTGCATCCCTTCTCACTCCCCATGCTGAGGGGGCCCGAACTTGGACTTAAATGGCATTGGGAGTGTCACCGATCGTCTTGGCAATCCCGGAAACTATGGATTCAACACCAATATCGGCCATTTTCAAGTATTTTTGCATGGCACCCCCTTCAGACCCCCACCTGTAGGGGTGCTGGGGGGGGGGGTCTTACCGCCGCAGTATTTCTTTCCAGAGTGTAAGGCATATGTGTACCAACAGTAATGGCATCTAAATGATTTTAGCAACAGGTACTCACTTTTGCTTTTCAGTAGCAATATATGGCTGTGATTGCTGGACCATAAGAAAGGCAGAGCACCGAAGAATAGATGCTTTTGAATTATGGTGCTGGAGAAGACTCTTGAGAGTCCCCTGGACTGCAAGGAGATCCAATCGGTCAATCCTCCAGGAAGTCAAGCCTGACGGCTCCCTGGAAGGACAAATCCTGAAGGTGAAGCTCCAATACTTTGGCCACCTCATGAGAAGAGAGGACTCTTTAGAAAAGACCCTCATGCTGGGAAAGATTGAAGGCAAAAGGAGAAGGGGGCAGCAGGGGATGAGATGGTTAGATAGTGTCACCAAAGCGATGAACATGAAATTGGGCGAACTCTGGAAGCTAGTGGAGGACAGGGAGGCCTGGCGTGCTGTGGTCCATGGGGTCGTGAAGAGTCGGACACAACTTAGCGACTGAACAACAATGAAGTTATGCCATGCTTTGGCCTGCTGTGATAGGAATATTCAGTGCCTTGGGTGAAAGACAGCATGGAGTATAGCTGAGGTTTTTGCATTGTTGCCCAATTAAATATAGAGCAAAAACAAAATCCACAAAAAAAGAAGCAATTACTCAGCACAGCCAAATGAAAACAGCACGTGCAGTTAATTTATGACAAATAAACTACACATCAAAGTGCTGCAAAGTTTACAGCGGCTGCTGTGTCTTTGAAAATCAAGTTTTTGTCTTTCACAATAGACCACACTGCTTTGCCAGAACCTAAAGAAATACCTTTAAAAGATTCTGTACGATTACAATTCTCCAATAGAGGCATTTGATTATTATTTTTTAAACCACAATAAGGAAACTTGGGGAGGCTTTTCTCCTTCTAGGAAAAAGGTAAGTGGGCGGAACCAGAGAGAACCACGGATGTGGAGCCAGGAGAAGGGACTGTTTCCCCTTCAACTTGCACAGCTGTTATTTCTGAGCACATGCATGTTTTGTACATGCTGTTTGAACCAAATGTGTTTCCCACACACTACGACCACCTTGCCCATGCCCATCATACCATACTACCACCGTGTCAAACTGCGTGGCTATCAGTCACAATGACTGAAGGAATCAGGCACTTCTTTCAGGCACTTCTGAACAGTAGCTGTGGAAGAGTCATTGCCTGGCTGTGGAAGCGTGATGGGAGTTGTGCTGACTTGTAGATGCAGAGGTGAACGTTGGTTAAATGTTCCTTAAAAAGACAGATTCATGAGAAATAGGACTGGCCGTTGGCCTTGGTCGCTAAATGGAACGTCCATGAGATCCAACAATGGGATGACTATTGTTTTCATGCTCTGCTTGAGGCATCCTGAGAACATCTGGCTGGCCACTGTTAGGTACAGGGTGTCCATTCAGCAAGGCTCTTTTTTCTGTTCTTGTGCTTTAAAGAGCTGCTCTTGAGTGCTCATTGAGTGGACCACTTTGTCACTGAGCTATCCATGATGGCCCCAAGATCTCACTCCTGATTAGTGAATATATGTGGTTAGGATGTTTTGCTTCACTGTGCATCACTTATATTGACCTGCATTTGTCATCTTGTTGCCCATTTATCTTGTCTGGAGTGATTATTATGAACTCTTCACAACTTGGTTTGGTTTTCACCATTCTGAGCAATCTGGTGTCAGCCACCAACCTGACTACCTCTTGGCTTACCCCTAACTTGAGTCAATCTTATCAACAAGATAAAAAGTGCCAGTTCCAGTGCAGTGAAGGTGACTAACATCCCAACCCTACAGGGATGACAGCAGATGTTGCCTTCCACAGCAGCAGCAATGCCAGAAAAGACAAGCTGCTGAGGAGCACCAAGGAGCCAGCCTTGAAAACTACCTGCAGCTCCCCATGCATGCCGGCAGCCTGCTGTTCTGCCAAATTCCCTGCTGGGCCTCCCCAAGGGCCCAAATGCCCACACTAGGCTAACTAGTTTCCCCACAGAGCAGCCTCAGAGATAGGTAAGAGGGAGGGGGTCCAGTCACCCACTGGGCCTCCTCTCTTCCAGCAGCTTTGCTTGGGATCACCGGCTGGCCAGCCTCCTCCAGACTGCCCTCATCACTGGCTTAGCTCCAAACTACTCTTAGTCTAACACCAGCAAACCCCACCACCAAACAATAGGCAGTCAGCTTGCCCAAGCCACAACTGCCTCCTCCACTTGGTGGCTCCAGGGGCGTGGCAGCCATACAACAATTCCCAATGGTCCCCAAACAACCTTACCTTAGCCAGTTCCTCAGTCCTTCAGGCAGGCAGTCCATCCATCCAGCACCTCCCAGGTCCTTCTCCTACAGCTTCTGCCTCTAACTTTATACTGAGGCCAGCCAATCAGTGGGCAGGCTTTATCATCAGCCACACCCATCTGCACCTGTGCTGGCCTCCTTTCATAGCCAGGGGCCTCATCAACTTACAGCTGTGCTCCCGAGGCTTGCAAAGACCTTGGGGGTTACCCTGTAATCCCTGGCTAATCTGGGACAAGGGGCCATTGCTGATACCATTCCCTAGGGGTATCTCCTGCCTTTTCCAATACACTTGCCTGGATCCAACCAAGGTAAGAACGATGATGGGGGCCATTGCAAACTGCCCTCAGTGGGCCTCCTTCTATCTAGGTAAGTTTCAAAGAGGTTGCTCCATCACTGCCGCACACTGACGACGTGCACAGAGGTGGTGTCAGGGCTCAGCTGTAGACCCTTCTGAGTGCCCCGGAAGAATGTCAATACTTGATGGCGACCCTGAGTGGCCTAAAGGGGGTTAGCTCTGGGGTTTCAATGACGGCACTTCTGGCCATGACATCCCTTCCAGTGGGTCCTGGACAGTTTGTCATTCCAAAAAGTGGGTCCTGGTGCTAAAAGGTTTGAGAACCACTGCTGTAGAACATACAAATGCCAAAGGTAAATATTTTCAAAGATGCACAGAACTGTGTACAGGGGTGGGAGGAATAACGTGTCTTGATATGCTTTCCAAGGGTCGGATGAGCAGTATACAGGTGTGCTCCATTATCCACTAATTTGGTATCAACAGTTTCTGTTATCCATGGATACCATGGAGACTGCGATGCCTATAAAAAGGTGGGGAAACATTAAACAAATCTCCTTTTTTACCTTCTTGCAGCAAAACCACTGATGTTCCCCTATCTTTAAAAAGGCATCCCCAGTATCCACGTTTTAGGTTTGGGGGGGGCGGTTCGGAACAGGACTCCAGCATATACAGCGGCATTTCTGTAGTTGCAAGTGATATAACATTCCAACTTGGTCATTCAAGAGGAGAGAGCCAGGAGGCAGCCTGTTTTTTTAAAAAAGCTTGAACCTTCCATCATGCTCAATGCAAACTCTCCTTCAACCCGTTTGGCTGCCTCCCTGCTTTGTCAATAGCATCTGAGAGCTTCCTGTTCCACTTAAGCTTCCCTTAATGGGACAGAGGCAGCCCTGATTGCTTTGTTCGCAGCCACATCCCCCTGGCAAGCCATTACTTAGAGACACTTCACTGAAGCCTCCTGACTGAAGTCTGAATGATCAGGAACCTCCTGCCCCTGGTGAATGTTGCGTCACAGCAAGACTTCCTGTGTCTTTCCTGGATGAAGATGCTTTTAAGGAAAATCCTGAGCACGATCATTAAGCAAAGCAGTGGGCAGAGGGATTTGGGCTGCTCTCTGCTTCCTCGGAGGTGTTGTGTTTTTTTCTGTTGTAAGGCAAAGCAGAATAAATTAGCTCAGCAGGATCTTAGTAAGCAGATATCCTGAACACTTGATACATAGTGAGTCAACTTGCAGGACCTGTATTGGGGCGGGTGGGAGAATACAATGTGGGAATGTATGTGACCCAGTGATGGGATCAGCTAACGACTCGGGGGAACGCTGGGCAGGCAGCAGGAAGGCTGGGCAGGACTTCCGGGTGATTGACAGCCCGTCTGTCCAGGTCCGCCGCCTACCCGCCCACCGCACGGGCTGCCCTGGCCTCGGAGGGGGCGCCCGCTCACAAGGGGGGATGAGTGGGGGCCCCCGGGTGCCAGAGCATGCAGCAGCAGGGCGTGCCACCCGGGGCAGCCCGTGCGGCGGGCAGGCGGGCGGGCGGGCGGTGGACCCGGATGGATGGGCTGTCAATCACCCGGAAGTCCCGCCCAGCCTTCCTGCTGCCCGCCCAGCATTCCCCTGTATTGTTAGCTGACCCATCACTGATGTGACCCCTCATCAAAAAAATCAGAATTAGCTGTGTCACTGGATCTAGTGTGGGGTGGTGGTTAGAATGTCCGCTGAGGACACAGGAGACGCAAACTCCAACCCTCAAGTTCAAACCAAGACAAACTCACTATTTCTCAGTCTAACCTACTTCACAGGGTTGTTGTAAACTTGTGAGGCAATGGTGTATATTCCCTTGAGCACTTCAAAGGAAGCATTGACTCACAGCGCAATCCTATGGACTGTGCAGCATCGACACAACGGGGTTGCGTCGACGCTGCGTGCTTAGCGCCAACACAGGGACACCGTTCCGTACCCTTGCATCGGCGGTAAGGCAATGGGACCGGCGCTGCCTTTGCAGCGGACGCGCAGCACCTCTCTCGGGTTGGCTGAAGCCGGCCGGCACAAGGGAGGCGCCATGACGGGGCAGCTCGGGGATTGGCGGGAGGAGGGCGGGACATGGGTGGGTCCAGGATTTGGCCATAAAGCCAAATCCTAGACCCGTTTGGGAGGCCATGCGACCCTGATTTGGGTCGCATGGTCTCCTCAAACCTGTGCCTGCTATTTAGCAAATCCAGATCCGAGGAGCCCAGAGGGGAGGCTGGAGCCTCCCCTATGGTAAGAGAGCGATCTCTCCCTTGCCATGGGGAGGCTCCAGCCTGTCCTTAGCAGCGCTAGGATATGGTGCTGGCCCTTCGGCCTTGCCAATCCAGCACTGCTGAGGATTGCGCCCTCAAAAGGAAATAAAGTAGATCTCTTCCACAGAGCCTCGGAGCTATGAGCATTGCGTGCAATTGGGCAGAAGGACTTGCTCATGTGCTCTTGGTGCACATATATCATACAGTAAGGCACAGGTGCAGGTAGATATTCCCAAATCTTTCTAGCCAAAGATCCAAGAGTCACACACACACGTTTATGTTTGTGTGTATGCCCACATTACCATATCTACTACTACTAGCTTTGAGATTGTGTGAACCATTAAGGGGAAGGCAACTTTGCCAAGCCTTGTCCAACACTTCATTTTGTTTATGGAAGATAGAAGCAAAAGCCAACACAGCCAAAGATTCTAGATAAGACTCAAAGGCAAAGGATAGAACTGATTCTATATAACTCCCTGTATAGCGATGCAGCCACACCAGACGCACACTTCCTCTCCACTTCCAGCAGATCTCTGCTAGAGATCTCATTGAAGTAAGGGTATTTTTGCCCTGGGTTAAGACCCAGCAGCTGCTATGGGACAACTAAGACCTGCTCCAGTTCTCAGGTTGCTGGCACAAGTCTGCATTGACCTAGAATCAGGCCCAGAAAGGGGGGTGGGATTTAGTGCACACTGCCTCCGATCCTCCTCCCAGGCCTGATCAGCCCTCCCAGCCTCCATCATCACCCAACTGAGCTTAAGTCAGCTAGGACAGTGGTTCCCAAACTGTGGGTAGAGACCCACCAGTGGGTCACGAGCCTATTTCAGGTGGGTTGCATTTAGAGCAACCATACTGAAAATATGGGTAGGTGGGATGCTGGAAAGGGGGAGGGCTGTGTGATTGTTTTTTCTTGTATCAAGATTGTAAATAGGTCTTTTTATTTCTGATTCACTTTGCTATTGGAAAATGGCTGAGAAATAATCCAATTTATTGCTGCATTCTCAGGAAAGCAGCAGGCTCTGGTGTCACACTGAAGGCACTTCTGGCCATGACATCACTCTGTGGGGTCCTGGACTGATTGCCATTCTAAAAAGTGGGTCCAGTCAGTCAATCAGTCAACAGGTACTTATATACTGCTTTTCAACATGAAGTTCACAAAGCGGTTTACAGGCAAATAGTAATAATAAAATTAAATGGCTCCCTGTCCCCAAAGGGCTCACAATCTAAAAAAAAAAGGCAGACCGCCAGCAACAGCCACTACAAAGACTGCGCAGGGGTGAAGAGGGACAATTGCTCTCCCTCTGCTAAATATAAGAGGAGCACCACTGGAAAAAGTGCCTCTTGCCCAGTTAGCAGGGGTCCAGGTACTAAAAGGTTTGAGAACCACTGATCTAGGAGCTACTATGAAGGGAAAGCCTTGTGTCAGGTTTGGCAGATTGTGCAGGATGTTCTGAAGGAGGTTGGTAGGCAGACAGCCTGGCCTTTCTGCAAGAAACCAAACTCATGGTCTCCCACTTCCATCAATTCACAGGGCTCTGAAGGAAGCACAGTCCTATTTCCTTCTGGTTAGTCAATGTGCAATACCGCAGACTGAGGGAATTCCGGCACAAATCCAAATCCCGTTGTCTCCGGTCTCCTCATCTTCACTTTGCAGGCTCTGCTATGCTAGTATCTGTTGGAGAGTTTTGCCCTCTGTGCTGAAGAGGATAAGGAACTCACAGCCCAGATGTGACTTTTTAATTAAGCCATCTAGTATTGTATAACATTATGTCATCGTAAAAAGGCCTCAGGTTGGCTCCAAAGGCACTAAGCCAAAGGCCAAATAGTTGTAACTACCCAAGAAATGCAGTAATTATCTTAAAAGGCAAGCCCTCAAGGGACCTAGTATTTAGGCATTAAGGAGGCAGAAAACACCGAGAACTTGGGTATTTCCTGAGCATTATGGATGTGGCTGACCTGCCCCTGGTAATTGTCTCTACTCTGAAAGTTCTTAACCACACACAAAGTACTATTCCAGGCTGTGTGTATTCTCACCCAGTACAGTAATTAGGTTTTATTCTTATCCTCTGAATTACGATGTGCTCATGTTGTTGTTGTTGTTAGTCCATGTTAGTCAGCCCAGTTCATTGACAAACAAGTGCTCTGGAAACCAAGAAGGGGCCTCTAAGGCATATTTAAGTATCCTCAATCTAACTAGTGCACAGTGGGCTAAGGACAGTGGGCTAATCTAACTGTCACAGGTCACAATCCTAACCTGGAGTTAGGCCAGCACAAGGGCCACCATAAAGTGCATTTCGACCACTCTCGGAGTGAAGGATGGCGCACATCTGTGTGCTGGCCTCTCTGAATCTGAGAGTGGTCCAAACATATGTGACTGTGTCCCTTGTGCTGGTCAAACTTTGCTGGCCTAACTGTGCCAGCCTAATTCCAGGTCAGGATTGTGTTCACAGTGAACTAAGAGCAGACTGAACTAGGAGCAAGCCAAGGGTGAGGCAGCTGTTGTAGCACACACAGAGCGGTGAGCTGTGGGGAGGGCCAAAGACTCTGTTTGCTTTTCACCCCAAGCCTGCTGTGGTCTGCCTGCAGGCCTGGAGCCACTCCAATCTGCTTCCCACTCGCTAAAAGCAAACAGGAAGTGAATCAGAAAGCAGTGAGCCTGCCTCCAACTCCATGACTGTTCTCTGTCTTTGTGGTCCCTTTAAAGAAAACAGGAAGTCCAGGCAGAGGCGGATCTACAGGGAGGGCAAAGCTCTAAGTTTTGCAAAGTTTTCTGCTTCTTTCTGGAGGAGGAGGTGTGCTGCCGCTGCCCTGCCCCTTTCTCCGAGGATCAGAGAGCCAAGTTACTTGGTAGGTGGACAGCTGGAGGGGGCTCGCAGGCATGCGCCTAGTGCAAGGCACCCCGCATCAGTTTGCCACTCCAGCCCAACTTGCTGCCAGTCTTTTAGAGAGCAATTCTAACCTGGAGTTAGGCTGGCACAGTTAGGCCAGCAACATTTGGCCAGCACAAGGGCCTCCGTAAAGTGCATTTGGATCACTCTTGGAGTTAGGGAGGATGGCACGCATCTGTGTGCTGGCCTCTCTTGACTCTGAGAGTGGTCCAATCATACATGACGGTGTCCCTTGTGCCAGCCAAACTTTGCTGACCTAACTGTGCCAGCCTAACTCCAGGTTAGGATTGCCCCCTTAGCTAAGGTGACCAACTTTTTTACAATGAAAAGGAGGACACACGCTCTCTCAAGGTCTCCCGTGCGGAGCGCATGCATCTCATAATGGTGTCTCGCCGCACTGTACCAAGTGTAAATCACAGGCTCATATACCCTCTAATCAGTTCTGGGCCCCTATGAGTCTGTGATTTTTTCAGCAGCGTGTGACCTTAAGCACAACAAGGCTCACAACCACTGCTACTAGTCTGGGCCCAAAGTTCAGAATACTTCCTCTTAACTTTAAAATTCCCCAGGCTAAACAAGTCCCAACTACAGGGACTTTTTCCAATGAGTAACTTAAAATTGGGTAAGCATGCCACTTTAGCCACTGAATCTTATCTGGTTCCAAAGACAACCAAAGCTTCTAGTAAATTTAATTGTAATTTATTGATAAACAAGGGTTACACAACTAAGAAAGCATACTAGAACTAACAGAGATACCTTATAAAACAAAGAAAACTTGGCTCCTATCACTGACTAGGCCCTAGTTGTTCACCTTGTTCCTCAGACAGCAATTCCAGTCTTGCAAAGGGAAGTCTGCAGGTTTGCAAGCTTTAACAGGTCTGATGATCTTCTTGGAGGATGATCTGGAGGAGTCTTGCAGTTTGGAAGGTCTGGATGGTGGTTGTGCGGCCACACCCCTCAGGCTCAATCAATTAGCCTATCAGGGTAAAGGGGCCATGTCCTGTTTTCAGCACTAGCTACATGTAACCTTTCTGAATAGCTTGCATTCCTGACCCCAGCTATAACTTCACACCTTTTGCAAACAACCAATGAAATAAACTCTCTCAATCCTGCTTGTGTTACAATTCTTTCAAAATAAAGTCAACCAGGGCCTAGCTTTTTCTTGTTTGCTCTTTACACCGAGCCTTGACGAATCGTCATGTCAAATACAAATATGTCACATCACACGCAACGGATCGGATCAGTATCGATCAAATACGGACATTTACAGATTAGTCTTCAAATATCGAAAAGGAGGACATGTAGGAGGACACTTTTCGAGGGAGGACAGAACTTAAAAAAGGAGGACTGTCCTCCCTAAAGGAGGACGGTTGGTCACCTTACCTTAGCCAATGTCATGGTTGGGCTGACCCTGGGCCTGAGACAGCAGGATCCATCTTACCTGTTTGCTAAATGTGTGACATCAGTTGCTGCCAAGTGGCTGAATCCAGGAGGAACATTGGCAGCCAGCTCACCTTGTGCTACTTGGGCCTCTTGAAATGCTGCAGGAAGAGAAGGCTTGAATAACCTCCTCCTACCCAGTGGTGTTCCTACGCGGGGAGTAAGATGCTGAGTTTTGCAGGAGCCAGATGTCCTATGTAACACAGTCCCTCTCCCCCTCCTCCAGAGCCATTTGCGGCTTGGAGAGCTGGCTAGGAGGCTTTGCTCTCCAAGCCATGAATGGCTCTGGAGGAAATTGGAGAGAGATTGCATTACACAAGAGCAGTCTCCTGCAAAACATAGTGTCCCCCCCTCATAGGAATGCCACTGCAAATGCCACTTTGAAGTACGTAGCACAACAGGAGTCGGAAAAAGCCTGGATTGGGAGAATTAGAGTATGAGATAATGTTTCTTACTGAAATCCTCAAATATCCCTATTCTGGGATTTAACATCCTGGTTAGCCTATTTTGCTTTCCTGAGCAGCAGCATCTCATTTCTGGAACAGCAGGCAAACAGGCCCGACTTTGCATAAATACAATGCATGTGGCTCTAGTTGCTTACACCAGATAATCGTCTTAGCTTCATAGGACAATAGAGGCATTTTCCCCGGCTGGTGGAAGCACTGACAGCTTGCAAAATGGACTCCAACTCCTTCCTGTGATGGGAAGCCTTTCAAGTCTTTACCGAGGCAGAGTCCATCTGGATGATATGAAAGGCACAGAAGCCCCAGCAAGCAAAAGGTCACCACTCTAGTTGCAGGCATCTGACATGGCCCCTAAAGTGAAACGCAAGACTAATATGGAGGTTCAGGCCCTAGTCAATACATCTGTTAGAACTTCAAAGGAAGTCAAAAAAGGTTTGGACAAAATCAGTGAAATTTCTCAGGTAGTAGCTTCTCTTTACAAGTAGCTTAACTGAAAGCGCAATCCTAACCTGGAGTTAGGCTGGCACAGTTAGGCCAGCAAAGTTTGGCTGGCACAAGGGACATCGTAAAGTATGTTTGGACCACTTTCAGAGTCAGAGAGGCCAGCACATAGACGTGCACCATCCTCGCAGACTCTGAGAGTGGTCCAAACATGCTTTATGGTGGCCCTTGTGTTGGCCAAACTTTGCTGGCCGAACTGTGCCAGCTTAACTCAGGTTAGGATTTTGCTCTGAAGCCAATAAGAATGAACTCCCCCCTTCTCCAAACAGGAAACCTGCTTTTGAATTTTAGAGTGCAATCCTAACCTGGAGTTCGGCTAGCACAGTGAGGGCAGCAAAGTTTGCCTGGCAAAAGAGACAACGTAAAGCATGTTTACACCACTCTCGGAGTAAAAGGTGCTAGCACACAGACATGTGCCATCCCCCCCGGCTCTGAGAGTGGTCCAAACATGCTTTACAGTGGCCCTTGTGCCAGCCAAACTTTGCTGCCCTAACTGTGCCTGCCTAACTCCAGGTTAGGATTGCGCTCTTAGAGTTATGCCAACATGAAGTGGCATAACTAGGGCTGATGTAACCCCCACTAGCTTTATTTTAATATATAACAGTACAGGTCATCCAACAAATCAGTAACCAACAAACAACCAATAGCCAACTTGATGATACTCACACAACTAAATAAGAGTTCTAGAATTAGCTCTGATACAGGGAAATGGGAGCTGAATCATACAGACAACTTGTTGGTTTCTTGCTGTGTCATAACAGCACCTCATTGGTTCACAGAACAATCAGTCTCATTGGTCAGTTTGGAAATTCACTTTTTGTTGCACAAGACAGTTCTGTTTTCCTTTTCTGGTTATTTGACTATAACTTTTTATAGAATTCAGATTTCTATGCAGTTCATTTCATTGCATTTTGCATTACATTACCCATTGAATGACATATAACATGATAGTATTATTTGAAAAAGTGGGATGTGGTGGCGTTGTGGGTTAAACCACTGAGCGGTTGAGCTTGCTGACCGGAAGGTTGGCAGTTTGATACTACGAGATGGGGTGAGCTCCCATAGCTTGTCCCAGCTCCTGCCAACCTAGCAGTTCAAAAAAACGTAAAAATGCAAGTAGATAAATAGGTACCACTTCAGTGGGAAGGTAATGGCGTTCCATACGCCTTGGCGTATGGTGACCACATGACCATGGAAACTGTCCTTGGACAAACACTGGCTCTTTGGCTTAGAAATGGAGATGAGCACCGCCCTCTAGAGTCGGTCAAGACTAGACCATTCGGTCATGGGGAAACCTTTTATTATTCGAAAATACCAAGATTTTCACAATTTTGGCTAGTAGTGGTGACACCCACCCACACCTGGGCACATAACCCAGTGGGGGTCTGCACCCCCACCCCCACATGATGCCACTGTTCGTATGCTAACATCAATGGATGCCACCGTTATGGGTTCTGAGCCTTAATCACAGAACTACTGTTCCCAGGGTTCCCAGAAAATAACTGTTAACCTGTTGAAGCCTATATTGTAGAAACACCCTGATAGTTGATAAACACAAACCAGTGTCTCTGTGGAGACTGCTTTAAATTGCTCCCTGTGGTGGTTGTCTCCACACAACATCTGCAATGTTGTGCTGTGCAAGCATCTTTCTGTTTCCATATCTTAAAACTATCAAAAAAGGGGACTGGCTGTGGCACAGAAGCAGAGAATACTGCTGCATGGCAGGTTGCTGCAGATTAATGGTTTGTAGCATGGAGGCAGCTGTTGCAAAGAGTGCATTTAAAGTGGCCTCCACACATCAAGTGCATTTACAAAGGTCAGAGGATCCTAAGGCTGCTGCTGGTATGAAGCATATAATGTGAGCATGTATGGGGTGTGTGTGAGCATATGATGACCATTACTTTTCAATTGTCACACAGATGATCTGGAATGGAAAAATCAAATCTAAGTGGAATATCCTTTTCCAAAAATGGTAAACACCGTTCTGGATTAGTTTAAGCAGGGAAAGAAATCTCCAGGGACAGAGCCATAGTGGGGGGATGTGAGTGTACTGGAATTTAGCCACTTTGCATCTAGGCTTCCTGTAAGATCATTGGAAATAAAACAGTGGATTTTAATCAGAGCAGAATTATAATAATAAACGTATGTTCCAGGATATGCACATACCAATTCCTAGCAGTGAATTCTGAAATGCCTGACTTTTGGAAATAACATAGCATCTATCATCAAATTTGAGGTTTTGGTGATGGGACGTTTAAAAAAATCAGATTTGGGGATCAAAAATATGAAATTTGTGCAATAGTCTCTGGTGAAAGGCCCCATTTCTTGGGGTGATGAGATCTGGAAAGGTCCTAAGATTTAGTTGTCAGCAACGGGTTGTAAAAAAAAAAAATCAATGCGCAAGTGACAACTTGCTCTTGTCCACTGGCAACACAGATGCACTCTCAGTACAGTTCCTGGTCTTCTGCAGAGCCTGCTAAGAGAAAGGAGGTAACTCAAAGTCTTGGCTGGTCAATTACTCCAGAGAGGTATTCTGTTAGGGAAACATTTAGGTAAGGAATGTGTGGGTGATTACACAGAATTTGCATTATGACTGTAATTTTTAACCTGCAGCAGTACTGTAGACACTGGGGGCACAATCCTAACCTGGAGTTAGGCCTGCACAGTTAGGCCAGCAAAGTTTGGCCAGCACAAGAGCCACTGTAAAGCACGTTTGGACCACACTTGGAATCAGGGAGGATGGCGCATGTCTGTGTCTTGGCCCCTCTGACAATGCCTCTCTGGTCCAAGCATACTTCACAGTGTCCGTTGTGCCGGCCAAACTTTGCTGGCCTAACTGTGCCAGCCCAACTCCAGGGCTGGAGTACACTGACCTCAACAGGACTTACCTCTGAGTAGACATGCATAGGCTTTTACTGTGAATTTTCTTTCAATCTATGTGTGGTTGGCACATCTTAATAAAAGCTTTAAAACATAGTACCTAATTTTGCCTGGCTCAGAATCATTATGCAATGTCCTTCCTAGGGAAAGGGAAGCATGGTTTTCTTTCCCCAGTAAAAATTAGAACCATGACCACCTATTTTTCCAACACAAGTGTTATCAGTACGAAGGACATACAGTACAAAGGTTAAGGGCACAATCCTAACCTGGAGTTAGGCTGGCACAATTAGGCCAGCAAAGTTTGGCTGGCACAAGGGCCACTGTAAAGCACATTTGGACCTCTCTCAGAGTCAAAGAGCACACGGCTGTCTGCTGGCCTCTCTGACTTTGAGAGTGATCCAAACATACTTTACGGTATCTTTGTGCTGGCCAAACTCTGCTGGCCTAACTGTGCCAGCCTAACTCCAGGTTAGGAGAACACTCTAAGTCATAAGCATATCTAAATCCTCTTGTGGTTATTTATTTGCATGTGTGTGTCATTTTCTTTCTCTGCTTCTTGATTTGTGTTATCTGCTTTTGAATTCAAAAATTTAATACATAAAGTTTCCCGCCGCTCCTGGGGAAAACTACAAGCTGAGAATAAAGAACATGATGAAATCTTTTCAGATGAAAATATGAAATAAAAACATGCTGCTTCTCACTAGGTGGGGTCAAGGTTTCAGATGCCTGGTTCCAGGAGCAAAATGTTCTTCCATCTATGGCTACTTTCATCTATGGTTCTTACATCTATGCTACTGAATCTAGCAACAGAAAGCAGTCCATTCAAATAAACTCCATCTCGGGCTTTTGCTCTATCTGCTCTTTGCAGGCACAAATGCTTTACAAAGCAATCCTTTTCTCACCCCAGGGAATCAGCCTTGGCAACCCATCCCCTGCCATGACAGTGACATCTCTTTGGAAGAAAAAAAAAATAAGGGCATACATGCAAAGTGCACTGCTTTTATGAGCACTCTTGGTTATCGCTTGCTGAGCTTTCTTTCCCGGAATGAACATTGTTTAGAATCTGTCAATATTTCCATCTGATATATGCTAGCTATGTTCTTCCCATCTCTCCCATTAAATGGAAACTGAACATATGTTCTGACCCCAAGTAACCCTATATAGCGGGAACATCGGGAGGGGGAAACATATCAGTCCTCTGGACAAAATGGAGTCAGGGTGGAAAACATGTTTCACATCTAAAATATATTTCACTTCTGAGGCCCTTCTCCAAGTGTACGGCAGGTGTGTGCACTTTGATCCCACAGAACACAGGGAAGTCAACTTGTTCCCTGTGCAGCTAAGGCACACTTGTGCCGACATGAGAGTGTTGCAAACTTCCTGTAGGGCATGTCCGTAGCACTCTAGAGTAGGCTAGGCCAGTGCAAGGATGCATGCTGGCCTACCTGCGCCAGGCAGCTGCCCCAGGTAAAGCCAGCCAAGTGTGATCAGCGTGGGAGTTTGAGAGGGAAAGTGGAGGAAGCGGATTGGGGAAGGGGGGGTGAAGAGAGGGCGGATCCATGGGTGGGCCAGCCTGGGGAGCGGGGTGGAGCCCCATCCCTGGCTTGGTCGGCCTTGCACAAGCCACTTGGTTTTGTGCCACTGATTTTACTCTACCCTGGAGTAAAATATCCCTTTACCCCGAGGTAGTCTCCACCTGCCTCTTATACTGCACTAGACACAGTTCAGGCCTGCCGGTCTACTTGATCTGGCACAGTATAGGATTGGGCTGTAAGCACTCCTATATGATGGTTACAAATAGCTAAGGATATAAGTATCATAGGCTCTCATCAACTTCAGCTCTAAATCGTCCTTTGGCAGCCAGGCTGGCATTGGCCAAAATAGGCAAGCAAGCCACCCAATCCAGCATTTCTCTCATGATTCATTGATCCTTTCCCTTAACACTGGATTGGGTGGCTTGATTGCCTTTTTTGGCCAATGCCAGCCTGGCTGCCCAAGGACGATTTAGAGCTGAAGTTGATGAGAGCTGATGACACTTGGATCAATGAAACATGAAAGTGAGTAGTAAGGATGAAATATATCTCATTAATATTATATAGGTATGCCGTGGTATCCATTGGGGTTCCATTCTGGAACACACACACACACACACACACACCCATGGATACCCGAAACTGTGGATACTGGGGACGCCTTGTTAAAGCTAGGGGAACATCAGTGATTTTGCTGCAACAAGTAAAAAGATTTGCTTAATGTTCCCTATCTTTTTAATAGATATCCCAGTATCCATGGTATCCGTGTATACCGGAACACACCTACATTTCTTTGCTGCTTCCAATGTATGTGGGTGTGGTGAGGAAGTATATGGAAGCTGCTGTTCCTAGTAACTTGACACTTTGCATTCATTACCTGCTTCTATACATTTATACAGCTGGGTCTTTTTATTTGCATGGCTCCTAGAATAATGAAATCTGTAGGTAATCTAACCCACGGATTTTGCCCACAAACCCATAAGACTTTCTGAGGCCCACCGAGGCCACGTGCCTCTGCCTTTTACAGCACTGTTCCCAAATGCAAATATTTCTGTTCCCAAGGGGCTCACTAGGTAAAGTCCAATACCCACACTGGAACAGAGAGGCCAGCTAGCCTGCCCTATATCCAACGCGGAGTTGGAGCAGAATGTGGAGAAACCTAGGGTAAAGGGAATTTATTTCCCCTACCCTGTGTTGCATGGCACCCGTCCCAATAGGGCTCCGCAGAGCTGCACCAGCGAAATAGCTGACACAACTCGGAGGGGCCCAGGGAATGCCAACCAGGCCGTTGGATCCAGCCGATGTTGGCCCAGTCAGCCCACAGTTCACCCGCAGTCCTCCCTCCCCACACCCTGCTCCCCCTTCCCCCCTTCCCCAACTCCATAGGGTCTATCTAGACTAATCTTACCTTCCTGGCATGTTTACATGCACGTTTTGCAGCATGTTTGCGACATAACACTCCTGGGCCAGCACAAGAGACCTGAGCCTGCCCAAAGAGCGCCCAGGATAGTGCGCTAAATGGCTTGAGGCATAAAAGAGGCCCAATGAAATAAAATGTTATTTTATAGGCATAAAATGTTTAAAAAAATCATGAACACATGTACATAATTAGTCCTAACACTAGAGCCATCAAAAAAATGAATGGAAAAGATCTGTAATAAGATTAACGGTACACTCAGAGCATTTAGGCCGCTCAGTTGTACTTTCCTTTGCCTGTGCTATGAGGAAAAGTATCATTAGGGATATTTTTATCCCATGTGTGAGATATATAGATATACATATGATGATTTAGAACCCTAAAAGTTAAAATATAAATTCTGCCATGTAAGAGCAAAGAAGTAGTTAGTGGTGTTTCCAGGCCGGATCTTGCTAGCCAAAAGATTGAGAAAGGAGGGGGAGCTTCAGGAGGAAAAGACGAAGGACAGAGCCCAAAGTTTCATTTTAGGCCTAGATAGCAGTGTAACAAATTACCACTGACGACAGCAAGAGAGCTTGGCCTTGGGAGAGTGACATTACACATGCGTGCTGAGCTTCATGAATAATTAGGCCATACCTACTTCTCATTAAATCAAGTTTTGCATGAACATACATCCTATGTAGAGATATGTAGAAGGTGGAGTAATGAGCGATGCAGTAGGAAAGTAAAATATTCTGTCTTAATGTTGTTGATTGGATAAGCTGTAACCAATAAGTGTAAAAATACTGGACCACTCCTACTGAGTATAAAAAGTCACCCCCAATTGTACAAGCTTGTGGTTTGCAGCTTCTTTTGTTTGGGTTTTTTGCTTGCCACCCATATTTGCAAATATGTCAATAAACCTTTCTTTTAAACCAGAAATTTGGAACCAGAAATTTATGCCTAACACATGTGATCCTCCAAGGATCTTAGTTACAGGTCTCTTCCTTCTGATATTCACAACAGCAGGTAGGTAGCTTAGGCTGAAACTGAATATCCTGTGAGCTTTCTGGCTAAGGAAGACTTTAGATCTGGGTCTCCCCCAACATAGTTCAACAGCCGTACAATGACTACACTGCACTGGTTTAGTGGCGGGCAGCAAGAACATCACAAAGAAAGATTAGCCCACAAAGCTAGAAGAAATTCCTGCTAGGCTCTGGAGAAAGTGGACCTCTTCTTACACCTTTTTTTTCCTCAGCCGAATTCAAAACTTTATGGGGGAAGGAGCACCATTGAAAGAGGTTGTCTCTGCCAAAGCCCCATAGCATGAGGGCTGGCTGCTCTTAAATAAATAATCCCATTACCATTGCCCTGAGACACGGAACATCTCTCGTCCCACTTTCCTCCTCCCCCACCACTATATTTATCCTCTTAGCTGCTCGTTTTCCTAAAGCATTATCCATTTTAATGTCATGTCTGATTTCTGAATCTAACTGACACCGTCAGTAGGAGGAGGCCTATAACTTTTTTTTTTTTTAACACTGCTTTTCAAGTCTTCTCGGCTCCCTAATG
>JAJKFI010012996.1:0-24634 GCA_029204185.1 Lerista edwardsae
GCCCTAAAGCCAAAACGGCAACTTTCATTTCAGATTTGGGGCCCCCCAATCAGATTAAGAAACAGCCCCCATAAAACAAAAAAAACCCCCAAAATTCTGCCCCTGTTTCTTAAATGATGACATGGGTGGACAGTCAAAACAACTGTACCTCTACAAAGGTCTATCCTTACACTGTTTACAGTGCAAGTTTCAGGTCATTTGGTGGAGCCACTTTTTGAAAATCTCTAAATCATAAATTGGCGGTCAAATGTGTCGATTGGAGGGAATGGGAAAATTAAGGCAAAGTGGTATATTGCCACCCTCCAGGGAGATGCCTTTTTATCACATAATAACCGTCTGTTCACACTGCCATAATCAACAGATAAATTTTGGTGCAATGTTATGATTCAACAAATTTTCAGGCTATTATCTCAACAATAACAGTGTTTCTCACACGATAAAAGCTCTAATTTGAATGCACTCCCTGAGCCATGGTTTATCACACAAAGACCAGGGAGGCTTGACAGTTGTCTCAAGCAACAAATGGGAAAGGTGGGACATTTTGTCACCCCCTCCACCTCTACCTGTATCAAACTGGAATTTTTTTTTTAATGCCAACACGCTCCAGTTCAGCAAGAGGAAAGGCAGGTGCTACAACAATAATTAATAAATGCTTCACATGTATTATGTCAATACAACAATCCCGCAAAGTAGGTTAGTCATATGGGAATTATTCCCATATGGCAGATTGGGGAGGGGGGAATGAGACTTTCCTAAGGCTGTTTAGGATCAAATTGAATATGTGCTCAATATAGCAAATGGAAGCTATTTATAAATATTTCATGGGAGCAAATATCCCACGAGATATTACCAAACCACAGGAGGGGGGGAAGAGAAGGGATTTGCCCCACCACTTAATCCCCTCCTCCATCCACTCTGGTTTGGACACATCTCTTGCCGTTTGTGAATAAAACAGACCTCCCATTGGGCCACTTTGTACAATTAGGCACCTGTTTCCTTTGACTGCTTGTGAGTCCATAGCTGACAGGCTTGCTACACATTACATGCTATGAAATGTAAGTCACCCTGGCACCTTAAAAAAAATTTTTTTGAAAGCAAAGCCACTTCCAAAGAGCAGAATTTAGAGCAGCTGCTACAAGTGTCCTGAGAAGGACCCTTTTTCCCTCCAGGGTTCCAAATGCAATCACCTTCTCCAGGACTGGCATTTTCAAGTGAACCTGCCTACTGTGTCTATATCTTTGACAAGTTTATTTGGTCTCATTGTTAAATGAATGCTTGCCAAGTTCAGCAGGATCTAAAGATGGCTTCTTTAAAAGGGGCTGGACCAATCTCTCTTTCAAGGCTGCAGGCACATGCCTCACCATAAACTTATCATGCTCACCCAAATGCCGTGGCTAACAGTCACCAGCTGAGTTGGGCAAGTGTGATCAGATCGGTGTGTCCTGGGCTTCCCTAACTATTTTGTCTGCATCCTCAGGTGGAATCAACGGGAGTTCATCCAAGCAACTGCTCCTAGCCCAGACTGCGGGGCTTCCAGGACAGACTGTGAAGCCAGTGTGTCATCCAAGTTAGAGACAAGACAAATGATTTTATCCGCAAAAAGCTTGGCCAATAAGTCACAGTGAGTTAGCGACGGGTTCATCACCAGGAAACTGCAAGAACTGTTTTCAAAGCAGAACTAGCTCCATTGAATGATGTTGTGTGAATGCAATGCTGAGAGAGGTACAGTTTCTTTGCTTCTGCACCTTCAAACGAATAAGCCAGGGAGATCATATTAATTCCCAGGTTCGGCCCATCCTTAAGGACAACTGAAGCAGTTGCCTGAGGCAGCAGATTGGTGCCAAGTGTCCATCTTTGCCTCCACTATTCTTCCTTCTGTCCACTGCCTGGATTAGGAAAGGAGGGGAGGGACAGAGGGGAGTTGGAAACATGGAGGGGAGGAGGGTGCTGAGCTGAAACACTGCAGAGCAGCAGTGGCGTTCCTAGAGGTGGGCAAAATGCTACGTCTTGCAGGATCTTGAGCTCTGTGTAAAGCTACCTCTCCCCCTCGCCTTCAAAGCCATTCACAGCTGCGAGGTGTCTCCTCCACTTTGATCTCCAACTCCTCAGGAACAGGCTGGGCTGGTGCAAGGATGCACACTGGCCCACAGAGGCAGAATCCAGCCTCTTGGTCACCCTGCGAAGATAGGTTTGTGCCGGCTGAAGGCAGCTGGTGTGGGGGTTTGGGGAGGGCAATGGGAGGGGGGAACGAGGGCAGATCGAGGTGGGAGGAAGGCGGGCTGGTGGATAGACCGGGCATTTAGGCCAGATCCTACCCCCTCTCCCAAGCAACACTGGTTTTGCTTGTGCAGATCCGAGCAACCCCATTGTATTGGCTGGGGCATTATGTGGGGTAAGGGCAGTGGTGTCATTCAAATGATTTAGGAACAGGAACTCACTTTTGATTGGCACTTGTCGGGAACCCGGAACCAGCCACGGAGCCCGTTAGGATCCGGAACGCCCGTTCTGGTCCGTTCCCCCTGAATGACATCACTGCCTTCGCCCCCCTAGGAATCTGGAGTCGCTCCCTTTAACCCTCTGAGTGCTGGCCAACCAAGAAGAAAAGCTCTTTGCAGAGGAATTGGGAGGGGGGAGGAGGGAGAGTGAAGTGGGCGGGGTCAGCCCTAATTTTAACTAGTGGAACTGAGTTCCCCCGCGTTCCCCCTGCATGACATCACTGGGTAAGGGGACATAGTCCCCTTACTCCGTTGTGCTGCAGCCACCTCCAACCCAGCTGGCCTGCCTGTTCCAGTGCAGGAGAGGTTTGGGCTGCCCATGACCCAGAGAGTTAGTGAGATAGACAGAGGCAATAGCAGAGGTCTGTGGGCACTTCCTACTGAAATCTTTGAAAGGAGAACAGGATTTCCACTTGTTTGGGGATAAGGCTTCAGTGCCTTGCATGGATTTCTGGCCTCCAGTTGGAATAGGAGGAGCAGGGCCACGCACAGGTGATATAACAAATATAAGCATATGTGCATAGTGGATAGAGGCTGCAAAATTCAGTTTTTATTCATGCGGAATTTTTATTCATTTTATCTTTGGCTTTGAATTGGTTAATGATGTACCCATGGCCAGCCAGATGTCTTAGAAAACACCACGCAATTTTATTCATTGATGCCATTGATCCCAATGCCATTGATCCCAAGAGTTCTTCACACATGCTTACAGCTGCAGCCCTTCCTTTTTCCTGCTACTTGTGCTCTTGCTTTGTGGCGCTAGGCTGAGGCAGCACAGATATTAGTGAAAGCTAAATAATGTAAAGTCTTTAAGTATCGAGCAAGCCGTTGAAGAAGATAGATCCCTTCGTCACTTGGCTAGCGATATCCTTCTACTCTCATCCTTCTTAAGCTATGTGGCTGGGAAAGAGTGAACCGCTTTGCCTAAGTGGGTTTGCTTCTCGGAGCTCTCACGCGTGCCACCCACACAGACCCCAAAGATTACATATGTCCCCTGGATTTAAGCCTGTTACTATTTTGAGTCCAGAACGAACAAGCTAAGCAAGAGCTCAGGGGAATTTTCAAGTGCTGTCTCGAAGCAAAAAGAATGAAATAAAGTGGAGGTAATAAAGGATGTGCAGCAACCACCCACTTGGAAAATAACAGCTTCCACTTCTCTCTCCTGTGCCTTGGGGAAGATCCCAAAGTGCTTAGCAAACACAAATGAATGGCCCCGTTAGGGAACAATAATCTTAATTTAATACAGAGTGGCAAAAACTACATTTCCCACAATGCAGTGGTGCCAGCAATTGCTATGCAACTGAGGGCGCAATCCCAGCCAACTTTCCAGCAATGGGGTAAGGCAATGCAGCTCTAAGATAAGGGAACAAACATTTGCTTACCTTGAAGAGGCCTCTGTGATTACTGCTCCACTGCAGAACGCAGAACGTGCCCCATTGGCATAGCTATGTCAGTGCTGGAAAGTTGGTCAGGATTTGGGCTTGAAAGAAATACATGTGGGGAGTCTATTTTTAGGATGCTGATTATCCATGATCAAATTTAAGGAGCAGTATACCAAGTTCCTACAGTTATCAGTATCTGATCAGGCCCACTGTGGTTTTTGATTTTAACCATCAAATCAATTGCCACCTTTTTCAGCACTGCTGAAAAAGGTCACTGGATGATTTAGAGGCAGAAGTTTATTGGATATACAGCATTTGCCCAAAGTGAGCATCTTCAGTGTAATCCATTGAGAAGGTCAGTAATTTACATCCCTCATTCTGTGTGAGTATCAGTAGCAAAGAAGTAGTAAGCCAGTTCAATCTGTTCTTCTTTGAAGAACCTTTGAATGGACACTGGGCTAACTCTTTTCCATGCTTGAAAGCAAAGCTGCCCCAGGACAAGCCTTTTATCCATGCCAATGGCCCAGGAAAAAAGCAAAATGTGAGGGGGGCAGGGCCACAAAAATGAAAGTTAAGCCACAAGATGTCTGGTGCTCAATCTGGTGCTGAGAGGAAAGGTTTACTGCTGCATCATAAAAATAAAGTCCAGCATATTTCAACTGAAACACTTCTGTAGAAGAACTTTAAAATACTGATAATACGAAAGGCACAGTCCAAGAAATGTTAAAAAGGTAAAGTTCCCTTCCCCCCCTCCCCCGACCAAATGGTCTAGACGTGACCGACTCCAGTGGGTGGTGCTCATCTCCATCTCTAAGCCGAAGAGCCGGCGTTTGTCCAAGGACAGTTTCCATGGGCATGTGGTCAGCATGACTACATGCTGAGGCACTCAGAACACCATTACCTTCCCACCGAAGTGGTACCCATTTATCTACTCACATTTTTTAAATGTGCTTTTGAATTGCTAGGTTGGCAGGAGCTGGGACAAGTGATGGGAGCTCACTCCATCACATGGTCTCGAACTGCCAACCTTCTGGTCAGCAAGTCCAATAGCTTAGCAGTTTAACCCACAGCACCACCATGTCCCATAACATCAGCCAGCAAATGTTAAGCTGGTTCAAAAGAGCCCTCTTGGGATTCTTTCTCCAGCAGGCTTCCTTATGCAAACAACAAGGGCATCTGACTGGAGTTGTGAGAGAAAAGTTTATTCTGACAGAATAGAAACTGTAAAGATCCCAATGCATTTTTGGTTTAAAATCTGACCCTGGAGAAGATTTGGCTTCAAAGGGAGTTAGGTGCGTTATTTTTGTTGTGCCATAATTTTTTTTCTTTCAGCACCAGCCTGAAGTTCCCTTCTATTTGTTGTTTCTGTTTAAATCATAGACATGTTACTGATGGAACAGGACACAGTCATGCTGAACTCATATTCTGTTGATTTCAATGGGATGTTATTATTTATTTAATGTATTTATTTAAAAGATTTCTACCCTGCCTTTTTCTCCAGTGAGGGGAATCAAGGCGGCTTAAAAAATATTAAAACAATATCTTTAAATATTAAAATAATGACATCATTAAAATAACACAAAACCCAGGATCACTAACATTAAAAGACAATTGCAGTAAAAGTTAGCATTATCAACCTAACTTTTGCTTGATTCCACTTTAATATTTTTAGTGGGTATGTGAATGTCCACCCCCCCCCCCCGCCCCTCATTCAAATCTGCCACTTTTTCTTTCTCTAGTTAAGAACCATATTACATTTTTAAACACAAATTTGCCTTTCCAGAAATCCTGACATCCTTCTGGGACTCTCAATAGGACAAAATAAAGCTCAGATTTTAAATGCTTACATACACATCACCCTCAGATATGTGTGATGGCTCTTTCTTAACTTTGAGGAAAAGTCACTCTGAGAGGGAACAATTTGGAACAGAGAAATGGCTGGGCCACTTTTTCCTTGCCCATCATTTCTGTGCCCCAAATCATCCTCCAAGGAGCTCCCCCCCTCCCCAACTCCCCAAGGGGCTCCAGACATATATTTACTAGGGCAAGAAAGGTCTGACTCTATTTCAGTTCCTCCCTCTGTTGGCTTTCCTTTAATGGCCTGCTGGTTTGATTCTCAGACTACACTTTACACCAGTAGTGTCATTCAGTAATGATCAGACGGAACGCGAGGCGGGACTTACCCCTTGATTGACAGGGAGCCCGTGACACGTCGCCGCCTGCCTTTCCGCCGCGGGGGCTTCTTCCGGGTGGCGCGCCCCTCCGCGGCCCTCCTCAGCACCCAGCGTGCCCCCCAGGCAAGCGGGCACCCCCTCCAAAGCCAGGGGTGCCCGCACGGCGCTCGGCAAGGTCACGACGCGTCATCAACGAGCAGCCAATCAGGCGGTAAGTCCCGCCTCGCGTTCCATCTGATCATTACTGAATGACACTACTGCTTTACACTAATAAGCTGGTGTGCAATGGACAAGAGAGTGAAAGGCAGATTAGGACTTTCCCAGTTTGAATCTTTCACCTCCCCTAGGTGGCCTTGAGCAAACCACTCCTACTAGCCTCAGTGTTTCCTATCTGCATTATGGGGAGAATAATGCTTATCTTACAGGGTTGCTGCAAGGACATAATCAAGATAATCCAAGTGAAGTGCACTGCATGTTCAAGAAGTCTTCTATGAATGCTAAGTACTGTACTAGCTTCTTTCATGCAGGGAATCTGTTCCTGAAAAGCCAAGACATCACTGAAGGAAACTGGCCAGAATGTGCTGCAACCCATGGAATCAACCCAGCATAAAGTACAATCGCGTAAAACAGAAGTAATGAAAACATTATTACTGTATTATTTTAATAACAACATGCTTGGCTGTGACCTGCACAGTTTTTATTCTCTAAATAGCAGCCACATGGAGAGGAAACAGATCTGGCTCTGGACTACCGTGGGTGGAAATGGTTAAGAGAGCAATCCTATACTGGCATTGTGCCTGCGCTGCACTCTTGTGCCAATCCAGTGTTGTCACAAACGTGCCATCAAGCGTGTCTGTGCCAGCAAGTAGGTCGCTGGACCGGGGCAAGCAGGAGCGCCTGTGCTCAGGCGCCACTGTGCCTGTCAGCTGCGCAGTTGGTGGCATAATAGGGCGGCGCAGTTGGTGGCAACAGTCGATGGCCATTGCTCTGTACCCTAAACCCCGTCCCCGATTCAGGCCGCTGCTGCGCATGTTCACCTGTGCCTGCAAATCAGCAGGTGCAGATCCCAGCAGCCCCATAGGGCTGGCTGGGGCTTATCTGGGTGCAAGGGGAAAATCTCCTCTTGCCCTGCGCTGCGCTGCGCTGCGCTGCGCTGCGCTGTGCTGTGCTGTGCTGCACTGCTCCTGCCTCCTAATGGCCTAAGGATGCAGTTGCTGTGGATTGGGATGGCCATTCACGTCCCCCACGCTATGGTCCTGATCAGCTTTTCCCATCTTTCAGACGCAAGGGCACAACGGGCATGAATTTTTTGCACATAAATAAATAGCGGCCATTTGCCAATATTGGCATGAAATGTGGGAAGTCAAGCATGGCACGTGGGGAGGTTTAGATGTGCTGGTATTTCCCCCAACATCCCTGACATCCAGCTTTCACTGCCTGGGACTCTCTGTGCAACGAAAGGCATGGAACCCTCCCAACTGCAGCAGTTCCTGTACCACAGAAGGTTTATACGCATGGCGCATCCACCACATTGGTTTCCTTTCCAGCCTGATCTTAATGCTTCCTGAAAAGCTCCAGCAGCTTTGTTCCGTTTCCCTCTTACCAGTCCACGTTGCCTGCCTTTCGCTAATCAAAGTTCTTTCATTACATCCCCCAGCCTTGTTTCTGATATTCTCCTCACAATTTGTACGGAGCTAACGGGTTTCTAATTGCCTCTTGTGCTGCATGGCTCTTCTTCTTTGGGCTCGCCGTAATAGACACATTGCGCCTGCCACTCTGTAAGCCGCAGGAACCTTAACTGCCCTGGCAAATGCCTAATGATGGCAGCTGAGGCTCCCCAGCCCATTGCAGACCTTTGCTATTGAGCCCATCCATGCCAAAGGGGCATTTCAAAGAAATCAGGCAGCCAAATGCAGTGGGCACATGTCAATGTTTCACTGTAATGTGTGGGAAATGCAGTACTGGATATAGAAAGCCCTGAGCAAGGACAGGATACATGCTCTTCATGAACCCCAGGTTCTATCTTCCCTGATATAAACGTCCTCTTTTTCCAAACCCATATGAGGGCTGGTCCATTTTGGTGTCTGACTGGCATTCTTGGGAGTTAGGCAGGACTTCACTCTGCAAGTCTGAACCTTCAGGCAGGGGCATCGCTAAAGAAATGCAGGGGGTGCAATTGCACCAGGCAACAAGCTTTCGGGGGGCAACAAGCTGAGCTTGACACTAATGGCCAAAATGGTGAAAACTTTGATAACAGAGGCATACCTAGGGTGCTGCGTGGGGGTGCAATAGCAACGGGCACCTCTTGCCATGGGGATGCCAATTGCTCAGCATCCCCAGCACAGTGCCCAAGAAGATGCTCGAGCCACGGCCAAGGGAAGCTGCGTGCCACCCAGCTTGCCAAACCGGGGAGGCGGGTGGCTTCTCCCTGCCGCAGCTCGCCCAAAGTTGCCCAAGTGGCAGCCAGTGGGCGGCCCCTGCTTCTCCTGGCGGCCGAGGGAAGCCGCACACCCCCTCGCTCGCTAAGCCAGGGAAGTGCGTGACTTCTCTGGGCAACCGCTGGGGCAAAATTGGCCGAGGGGTGGCTGAGGGAAGCAGCGCACTCCCCCGGCTCGCAGAGTGGGGGGCCGAGGTGCGGCTTCTCCCTGCTGTGGCTTGGCCAAATTGGCTGAACTACGGTGGAGAGAAACCACACCCCTCAATGTCACGGCGTCATGTTATCATGTTATATATCCATCATGTTCTACATCATTGGAAAGGTAATGTAATGCTGAATGCGGTGAAACAAACCAGAGTGTAATATCTTTACTCTTTTCAAAAGTTATGGCAAAAAAGAGAAAACAAAAGTCTCATATAAAAATTGCTGTTTGTTAAATCGTGATTTGTAAGACTAATACTGTCATGTTATATATCGTTTGATGCAGAATTTCATGCAGAATGCAATGAAACAAACTGGAGTGTAAATACCTTCATTCTATCAAAAGTTATGGCCAAAAATCCTGAAAACAAAAATATAACTGTGAGGTCACTTCCTGTTGTGACATCACTTCCAGGGCAACATTTTGCCCTCTGCACCAGGCTATACTTTCATTAGCCACGCCCCTGCCTTTAGGAGAGGTCATGCTAATTAAGGGTCATTAAAGGGGGAAGGAAGGCATTTGTGTATCTCCTTTCCTCCAGGGGCTGGCAAATCTGGGTGCCCCATCCTGATCTTTGCTGCAGATCTTTGCAGCAACCACAAGTCCTGCTACATAAAAAATTAACTTCTGAATTGTCCAGTGGCCAGGCTGATGGACAATCTTTTTAGATTCCTATGCTGAGGTGTCTCTGCTGGCAATGACTTGAGCCTTGGGCAACACTCACCCTGCCATGCCTTTTGTTGCTCAGGAACTTCTCCATGGAGAGCAATCAAGCCTTTGGACTGCGGAGGAAACCCAGTTCTGTACAGACTCATTCAATCACCCCCTCCTGTCTCTTTCCATTTAATTCCCGCTTGTCTAAATGACAAATATGCCTTTCACTTTCAACCATTTAAAAACTCTGAAACTGATCTCTTCTAAGCAAAGTTTGATTTCTTCTAAGCCTTATTCGGAGTCCCTCGCTTCTGTGCTGGCTAAATAACCAGCGCAGAAGCGAGTAGACCCTTTGCCTGCCCTGTGCCCTTACCACGGGGAAAGGGGACGAATGTCCCACAGGATGCAGTGGTAGCTGCCTGTCTACTGCTGCACTGCTAGGCAGTCAGGCAGCATAGGATTGGGCCCCCAATAAGGAAATGTAATACCACCACTCATTTTTTTCTATCAGTTCCTAACAAGTGTATTAAGCAAAGAGGTACTTCTACAGTTTACTTTTTTAGACTATCCAGTCTTGAAATCTTACATTCCCAGAATTTTGGATAAGAGAGAGTTTTGCAGCCACAGATCCTTAAGCATCAGGGCTTCTCGTTGCCTTAGAAAGGTGGGCTCAGGGCCTACTGCCAGTACCAGGCTGGATCAGCGAACCAAGAAAAAGGACTTAAAATGACCCAAGATTAGCTGATGCACAGCAGGGCCAGCTTTAAGCCAATGTGACCAATGTCATCACATCGGGCCCCGTGCTTCAGGGGGCCCCGCACTAGCAGGGTGAACCTGCCTGTGACTGCAGCTAGGATCTCTATGGACTGTAAGTCAGTGGGGTGAGCAGAGCAGCTTTACCTTGGTCTCCCACTTGCCTCTGCCTCTGAACAGCCCAAAATGGGCCACCTGGAAGCAGGTGGTGGTGATGCTATGAAATCACCACCAACTACTTCCACAGGCCATGCTTTGCACGTGGCACAAACAGCGCTCTTCTTGGTGAGTGGGGGCCCCCACAGGGAGGGTTGGGGGTCCCACAGGAATGCCTAACATTGGGCCCCGCTGCTGCTAGAGCCGGCCCTGATGCACAGGATGGCATTTTATTGGCCTCCAGTTGGGTAGATCGCAAAACTGATTGACATTGGTTGGGAGCCACCAGGCTGGCACACCACTTTCCCCATTCAAGGTTCAAAATAATGATCTGGAGAAGTCAAGGAGGAGACTGAATATCCCTTAGCAGCTGCCTCAAGATTGGCTGCACTGGCAGACTGTAGCTCTCCAGGCTTTTAAACAGGGATCACCCCCAGCCCTACATGAAGATACCAAGGTTTGAACCTGGGATCTGCTGCACGCCAACATGTACTCTATTATCAGCATTTGACCCTAGCTCCTTGAAGTAACAGTGGAGTAAACATGAAATAAATAAGCATGCACAAATAATTTAAAACTTAAGAGTTATTAAATCTTTATGGGGCTGAAATGTATGATCTGAACTCCAAAACGTCACTAAGGGCGCAATTCTTACCTATGTTTGGGCTACTCTTGGAGACAAAGAGGCCAGCACACAGCCGTGCACCATCTTCCCTGACTCCAAGAGTGGTCCAAAGGTGTTTTACAGTGGCCCTTGTGCCGATGAAACTTTGCTGGCCTAATTGTTCCAGCCTAACTCCAGGTTAGGATTGCACTCTAAAGCATTTTAAGCCGGAGATTTTGTTTGCTTTTACTATTTTTAATCCCATGTTCCTTTCAAAATCAGAAGAAAATCATGGGTGACTTAAAGCACGAGCCTATGCCTGTCTAGTGGAGGACAGGGAGGCCTGGCGTGCTGTGGTCCATGGGGTCGCGAAGAGTCGGACATGACTTAGCGACTAAGCAGCAACAACATGCTTGTCTACTCAGAAGTAAGTCCCACTATTTCGGTGGGGTTTAAAAGGTAAAGGTTTCCCCACGACCGAATGGTCTAGTCGTGACCGACTGTAGGGGGCGGTGCTCATCTCCGTTTCAAAGCCTGTAGAGCAGGCGTTTTTGTCCGATCATGTGGCCAGCATGACTATGCCGTAGCGCACGGAACGCCGTTACCTTCCCACCAAAGTGGTCCCTATTTATCTACTTGCATTTTAGGTGCTTTTGAACTGCTAGGTTGGCAGGAGCTGAAACAAGCAACGGGAGCTCACTCCGTCATGCAGTCTCGAACTCCCAACCTTGCGGTCAAAAGCCCAGCAACAGTGGATTAACTCGCTGCGCCACCACGTCCCTATACTCCCGGGTAAATAGGATAGCTTTGCAGCTAGCAATAGCCAATATTAATACACAGCAAATATAACTATTATGAAAATGCCAATATCTCTAAGGATATTGCCACATTCTGTTCCAATTTAGTATTTTTGCAAGGATTTATTTAGCCCATAATTAGTGATGGGTGAATTCCCCTCAGTTCGATTCGAAATTAGTTCAGTATTAATGAACTTCCTTGGCAAGTGTTCAGAAAAAGATGATCAGTTCTCTGCCAGCTGTACTATCAATGCATGCATGCTGATGGTGATCTGTACATTCACATTATCACATTGCGCCCTGGAAACTGCACTTTGGTTTGGGGCCACAGTTATCACATTACCGAAGTTGTTGCAAACGTCTGTTTTGCTTTCCCCATTTTATTTGTGCACACATTTATTTTCAACACATTTTGTTTGTTCAACGCATTTATTTGTGGCACTTATTTGTACAGCATATGTCCATTTAAAAAAATCCATAAACAACAGTTTCACCTAAAGTAAGGTATTAAGAGCAATTTTTTTTTTTTGCACACATGTACCTACAGAATGGCTGACTTTGAGCACCTGATCTGCTAGATGCTGAATCTCCTGTAATATTCTGAGCCAGGGAAGAACTGTTAGGGGAAACTGTGCTGGGATTATAATATATCTGAGCATTATGAGCTGGACAGATTCATATACTGAGTGAGATTATGATGAATTCTGGTGCAATCATTAGTCATCAGAAAAAATAATAAAGGACTGAAACAGAATAATGGCCCAATCTTATCCCTCACCAGTTTACGCAATGCAGCCGTGCTGTTCGAGTACACACTGCATGCCCTTTTACCAGGGGAGGCTCCAGCCTCTCCTATGGGTTCCTCGGATCTGCACCCATGAAATCACGGGTGCAGGTCCATGGAAGAAACACAGCCCGAATCGGGGCTGCATGACCTGGGGACGAGGTCTTGGTTGTGGCCTAACAGCTGCATCCCAACCACAACCCCCTCCCCGGGCCGGCCTAGAGCTGACTGGTTGAAAGTATTGTGACAAGTCAAGTGGTACTCTTAGATTAGCACACTCAACTGTCTGCTCTGGACTATGATAAGAATTGGCTTCCTATACATGCAGCACTTTCCTAAGCATGTTTCCTCAAAAGCAAGTCTTATATAGCTCATTGGGATGTATTCCTTAGTATGTGTGCACAGAATCACAGCTTCAGACTTTCCTTTCAGAACTGCTTTATCTTTCAACATGTATAGCACTTTCTTACACAGAGACGATTGGAAACTCAGAATCGTGACACTCGCATGTTATTTTCATTGTAATTGGTCCTTACTCTGCAGGATCTAGCAGTTCCCTTGTCTAGTATTAACATGTATCATGCAAGGTAGGCAGACAACCCTCTCTCTGATGTAGCCTGATAACTGATTTGCGGACCAATCCTATCAAAGACACGTGCCAATGGAACACGTGTTCTGCAGGCGCAGGCTGCTACAAAGCAGCCGTAAAGCACTCTGTGGCAGCAGAAGCTGCTGGCATGGCAGCAAAGAGGCCAGAGCCTTCCCCTGTGCACTAGTGGGCATTGAGAGGCCCATCAGAGTAGGCAAGTGCAGAAGAAGGGGTGGAATGGAGCAAGGAGAGGGCAGGGAGGGGCAGAATGGAGAGGATTAAGGTGGGTTGATCAGGCCCAGGAAGGAACTGAGTTCAGCAGTGGTAGCATCTGCCAAATCCAAACCCCTTTACCAGACTTGCAGCACAATCCTAAGCAAGGCCGACATAGTAAGGGCTGTATCCAGTGATGTCATTCAGGGGGAACGGACCGGAATGGGCGTTCCGGATCCTAACGGGCTCCGTGGCTGGTTCCGGGTTCCCGACAAGTGCCAATCAAAAGTGAGTTCCTGTTCCTAAATCATTTGAATGACACCACCGGCTGTATCCTTTTTGCAAAAAAACTTTATAATTTAAAATTTCCATTATGGGTTAGGGAAAAGAAAGACGTAGTAGGGATAGGGGTACTACAAGGATAAAACATTAGGTATCCGTCAGTTCTCAGCAATTTTACAGTTACAGTTTACAGACCTAGTTATTATTACAGGGCTGTGTCATAAAGCGCATTAGGAGGCAGCAGCAGCAGCAACATGCAGGATAGGGGAAGGTTTTCCCCTTGCACCAATGTAAGCCCTGGTCGCCCCTATGGGCCTGCTTGCTGTTTTGCAGGCACAGAGGAACGTGGACAGGAGTGGCACAAATCAGGGCCGCCCTGGCTGGGGACAGGCTTTAGGATACGGCACTACAGCCGTCTTGCGTCACAACCCCCATCTCCACCCACTGCACCACCCAGGTACGCCTCTGGAACACCCTCGTGGAGGCCCTGCACCGACTGAGCTACATCAATGCTTGACTAGCACAAGTCCGGCATTGCCGGCAGTTGTGATGGCGCCCGAGCACTGGCACTGCTGCTTGCGCCGGTCTAGCGCCATAGCGCCAACACAAACACACTTGATGGCATGTTTGCTACAGCGTTTGGCCGGCACAAGAGTTTAGTGCCGGCACAACGGGGGCATAGGATTGCGCTCTTGATCTGCCTGTACAGATTAATGTAGACATATGCTGGTGATATCGCTGGCTCTGGTTTGAGTTGACCCATAGTGGGTTCAAATGTCCCCTTTCCCCCAAGGAGACCTCCAGCAGCCCAAACTCCCCAGTGGGATATAGTGGAGGCATTGGCATTGCCGCATGGGCAGTTAGGTAGGATTGTATGTGTGGAGGAGAATACCTTGATAAATGGGCCATAAGCTACAGCAGGATCATCTCAACTGGTTTGGACAGCAGGAATGTGCCAAGAGGTCACTGGAAGGCACAGCCCATCCATTAAGGCGGCAACAGAACTCTAAGAATAATGCCTTAGTGTCTGCTAAGGGACATGGATTTTTTCGTTAAACCTTGGCTTGGCTCAAAGTTGGTGGGACTTGACAATCCCATTGGATGTCCTTTGCATCAACCCCGTGTTTGCTGCCGCACTCATCGCAGTCAGTGCTGGTCATAGACAAAATGACAGCCTCGGTCAGGAGCATTTTCAATGCACCCTGTATTTATTTTTCATACTATGCATCTGTTGCTTTTGTATTCCAGTTCATACCACTGGGGATCTGCAGACACCATTTGTCGTATAATACAATGACAAAGTTGCACCCGTGATCTGTATATCTGTCATCGGTGATGCTTTAGATTTGTTTCCTCGACACTTTCCTCCGCAGGAAATTGTTCTGACCAGCACTTCTCTGACACTAATAATGGTACTTAATAGGCATATATGATGCCTTTTAAGCATACAGAATTAGTCATGCCTATTATAGCAGTAATCCTAACGAAAGCTCTGTGTGGGAGGCAGTCCTGGCATCACCATGCAGCATTCTTGGGGAGCTGCTGGGGACACAGAGCTGTTGTCGGGCTGAAAGGGCAGCCCGCATGATAATTGGCCTCTCCCGTATCTTGAAAAGATGAACAAGATTTGCGTATTTTCTCCTCCGCCATGTGCAGCTAATGAGTTCCTAAGTGTTAAAAAAGGTGCTCGATTCTGGTCATGACCTGCTTAATTACATCACTTCCTGATTGATGACACCACTTCCTGCACTCAGCAGGCATCATGAATGTTATTTGGCCTGCTATATTAAATGGGTTTGACACCTCTGCTCCAGAGGGCCCTGCCACTTAGGAGGGGAACTACCAGGGGCACTTTGCCAAGGACTTCCTCAGACCTGCAGCTAGTTCTCACTGGAGAGTAATACTATTATTCCTGATATTACAGATAGGTATCAGAACCCGTGGGAATCTTGCCTGAGGCCCTAGTCAGTTTGTGACTCAGGTGAGATTTATGCCATGTACTTCCTGGTTCACTAATCACACTCAGGGTCAGCTCTTTTATACCAGCTTTCCAACTAGCCAGGCAAGGGACCCTTCAAGCAGCATTATGGGTTGTTTTCAAGAAAAGGGCAGTAAAAAATGTGGCCTTTTTATTTACTCCCTTTGCCCAGCACAAGTTTTTTTTTTTCAGTGAAACAATCGGCTTATACATAAAAGCCCTGAACACCCATGCAGAGCTTAAGATACAAGCACGCCAATTGCTTGCAGTCTGTCACGTTTTGAATCATCGTAAAACTTAAAACGGAAAATCCTGGCAGACTTTCTGGTTCGCATTAGCTGTTTTCATAAAACCTCCTTGAGAAGGCAGATTAGAGAGATGGAGGGAGAAATCTTATTTAGGCTTGTTTGAAAAGAAAAAACAGGATTTGCATCTCTTTTATGGGACTGGAAAACATATTGTATGGATAAACTGCCACAGAGTTTACATTTCAAGTATGGTGTTCTCAGCATTCTTCAAGATGATGCCCTGTTTCTTCAAGAATTATTTAATAACTGGAGAGTCAAAAGGGCAGCAGATACATTCAGTCTTGATGGTCATATTTGGCCACCTGGGGGAGGTTATCACCTGATAAAGAGAAATGTGGAATTTGGAAATTTGTGTAGTCCTTTATCAAGTGCGGTTGGTCCAAGAAATTTATCACTGTCAATATCACCACCACAACAGGAAACAAAGGCCAATGCTTCTAAGGGCTTGTTCATGTGCTAAACTTTATGGGAAAAACTAACCTGGTAATTTCTATAGTATTCACATGTCAAATTTGCTTGTGATTAATCTCATCATTGAACCCCATCCAGGTGATGGGGATGATCCCCATTCATTAATACGAAGCCTCTGCATTCTGTATCATAACCTTACTAGTAAAATACAATATGTCACAAAGGAAATCTTATGTACATATTCACATATAGTCATTTTATTCTGTTCTAACTGAAACATGGCATCAATTCATTTTATTCATATAGGGTGTGTGTGTGTGTGTGTGTGTGTGTGTGTGTGTGTGCGTGTGTGCGTGTGTGTGTGTGTGTGTGTGATGGTCCATTCCTTGATCCAGGCCAGTGATATACCCTGAACACGCTCGGTTTATCACAGACTATCCATTCCAAGAAAACTCCATCCTAGGCATGTCCAATCAGAAGTAGTCCCACTATAGTCAGTGGGGCTTATTACCAGGTTAGCGTGCATAAGATTGCAGTCTTAGGGCTCAATCGTATGGTCTTCTTCACCGGCGATACTTTCGTATCACTGGCTGAAAAGTGTTATAAGCGCACTGTAAAGCATCTGTTTCAACCAAAAACCGGACGTGATGGGTTTCGTTCCCCAGAAGGCCTCAGAAGGTTTTCTGAGCATCTGGGAGGCCACATGTGGCTTCCCTAGCTCTCAGAAGATTCTCTGGGGGCTGCACTACTCTAAAAAAAGTGGAAGAGGAGGGCAGCCCCTACAGCAGAGTGGAGATGGGAGGCTACAACTGAGGAAAGGAGAGGGCAATTGTGCTGCCCCTTCCTGTCTGGCGCCTGGGGACATTTGCCCCCCCCACCTCCCCAAGGCATGTCACTGGAGTAGAGCAGAATGTTGATGGCCATGCTCATGCCATTACAAATAAGAAATCCAGAGCAAGCAAGACATTACTTGTCTGTAGATTGGAATTTGCTTTCAGACTATAATGTACAAGTTGAGAGCAAAGGTGTCCAGGTTTCTGCAGCCAGCCTGGGCAACCAGGTTCAGAGTTCACACCTGGTTCATAGCTATTTGGAGTGCTGTTGGCTAAAGGATGTTGCACCAGAAGCATGGTTCCCAAGGGTGCCACAGTGTGAGATGACTTGCCACACGAGAGTTGCCACAGGATTACCACCTGGTCTGGAGTACAGATCAGGAGAGGGAGGAGCTGGATGAAGCCAGGAGCTTTAAGGGCTAATAAGGGCTATAAACTCTCATTTCTTAGCCAGTGAGGAGATGAGTGGACCAGATATCAAAGCATCTTGCAGGCCTCAGGAAGTAAAGGAGCTGTCCAGGAAGGAGGAGGAAACAGGTGAAGACCTTAACCCCCTTCTCTCTCACAATGCATCTGGGGCACTAGCTTAAAGGAGGGGGGAAGTGACTTCTTTTTCCTTTGTTTTACTTGTCCTTGATTTTTTTTAGGCTATCTTTTTTTTTTTAACCTGGTCTTTTTGAAGGTGTGCCATGACAGGGAAGGAACTCCAGGTGAAGCAGTCCAGACCCCTGCAGGCCCTTGTGGGCCAGGTAAGGGGGGGAATGACAAAAAGAAGGAAATTTTAAAAATGAACCTGACATATATTGAATCATGACTGAGCTGTTGTAGTCTAGCTGAAGAGCTAGAGCAGATATATTAAGTACTTCACAGATAGTTTAGAACTTCACTTGCCAAACTGTGGACTGAGACCCAACAGTGGGTCATGAGCAGTGGTGTCATTCAAATGATTTAGGAACAGGAACTCACTTTTGATTGGTACTTGTTGGGAACCCAGAACCAGCCACGGAGCCCGTTAGGATCCGGAACGCCCGTTCTGGTCCGTTCCCCCTGAATGACATCACTGGTCATGAGCCAATTCCAGGTGGGTTGCAAAGCACCTAGAGCAGCCATATTGAAAATGTGGGAAGATGGGATGCTGGAAAGAGGGAGGGCTGTGTGGTTGTTTTGCTTGTGTCAAGGTTGTAAATAGGCTTTTTAAACTTCCTGATTCACTTTACTATTGGAAAATGACTGAGAAATAACCGAACATATTGCTGCATTCTCAGGAAATCAGCAGGCTCTGATTTCCTACAGCAGGCTCACCATGACGACACTTCCAGCCACAACATTGCTTCCGGTTGGTCCCAGACAGATTGTCATTCTAAAAAGTGGGTCCCAGTGCTAAAACGTTTGAAAACCACTGCTATAGAGAACAGAGCAAAGAAACCACTAAAAGTCTGTTGCCTTTAGGTCATGTCTGCTCAGTTTCTTCCATAGAACAGGTTGTTGACAACTGTACATAGGTGTAAGAAATCACACCAACAGATAGTTTGTGCTGAAAAAGATGGGTATTTAATTGCCTTAAAGCTTCAGTGCCCTCAAAAGCAGACTCTCTGCCTATAATACTGATTACAATTTCAGTGCATCCATACACAAACAAAAAGTCAAGGTTCGTGGCTTCCACCTTTCCTGGACTCGTGCAGAAACATAAACAGTTGTGAAGCTCTATAAAAATGAAATATGCCAGATACATGAGGGGAATAGTTGCATGCATCTTTGAAAGAGATGCTTTCTCAACATAAAAAAGGAAATAAAATCTGGTGAGGTAAAATATGTCTTGTGGGGGAGAGTGGCTGAAAACAAAAGGGGGGCTTACAAATCATCTAAAGGCATTTTGTTGAAAGCATCACCAAGTTCTGTGTCCCAGTGGTGATTGATCTGGTGGCTCAGCACTCTATTTCTGAGAAGAGGTCAGGTGTAGGGACCTTCTCTAGATGCCTCAGCAAAAGAATCCAATCACAGGACAACAGCAGCCAGTTTTGGATGTCCCACCTAATTGCCAGTATGCCATGGAAAGGTTTGGGACACTTTGGCCACAAAGAGTCACAGTGTCTTAGGATGCAATCCTAACCTGGAGTTATGCCAGCACAGTTAGGCCAGCAACATTTGGCCGGCAGAAGGGACATCGTAAAGTATGTTCGGACCACTCTTGGAGTCAGAGAGGCCGGCACACAGACATACGCCACCCTCCCTGACTCCAAGAGTGGTCCAAATGCACTTTACCATGTCCCTTGTGTCAGCCAAACTTGGCTGGCCTAACTGCCAGCCTAACTCCAGGTTAGGATTGTGCCCTTATACTACGGTATATCGGTCAAATCTAATAGGAAGCATAAACAGACCATATAAGGTTTGCTTGAGAAAGTGGGCAATATGTGCCAGCTCTATTCATCTCCTGCTCACTAGATTGCTCTTAAAAGCTACTCTACAAGAGTGATGTGTCAGTCTGAGAAGGTAAACTTGTAATTCACCCAGGCTTCTAGATAAATGCCCTCATCTTGTTGGTCTCAGAGTCACAAAGATGATGCTTATGAGTGTGCAGTTCAAAGATGAGTGTGCAATCCAATGTCATAATTTTGTTCACATTCTTTCTTCAAAGAGCTCAGACGTGCAGGTAGTTTTTCCTCGCCTCATTTTTATCCCCCATAACAATACTTTGAGTCAGGTCACTCTTATGAGGGGCAAGGCTGAGTGAGAATTTCTGCCTGGTCCTAGATCAGCGCCATATCTCCACTCTCTTTCTCCTTTCTGTAGACAGCCCCTTTCAGGAGACTAACGTGACAGCATTAGTGTGATGGTGGCCTTTTGACCCTTATTGCTCAATGTTCTTTCTTAAATGCCTTCCAAAAAAACTCAGGGCGCAATCCTAACCTGCGCTGTAATAGGCAGGCTGGCTGGCCTGTGCTGTATCCAGCATCGGTGGGGAGGCCACTGGATCTCCACGGGCAAGGGGATTTGTCCTCTTACCCCGGGGTAAGCCGCAGCCTGGCCGAGGGGGCTGCTTGGATCTGTGCCTGCTGTTTAGCAGGTGCAAGTCTCAGCAGGCTGCAGTGGCTTGGATCAGGGCCACGTGGCTTGGGGACAGGGGTTTGGCTATGACCTAATAGAAGCATCTATACTCCTCCCCCCTCCCCAGACTACCCCTCTAACTGGAACACTCCCCTTCCCTCCTCCCCCCCGCCCTGTTCCACCCCCCCAGATTACTATGTGCACTCATGCATTTTATTTAGAGCACTACAGTTAAATTTCATGATTTTTCCATTTACATCCACCTCGATTACCCACAAATATCCTTTTGGAAGGAGCTGTCATGCCACACCAAACAGTGTGGGTTTCCAGCCTGGGCCCAGATGGGAAGCAGCTGAAGAGAATGGAGGGCCAGCTCTACCTGTGCCGGATCAAGTATTGGGCATCTCTGCAGGCAGGGCTATAAAGGCAATGAGCCCAGAGGGAGAGGCTGTGGCTGAACCGGGGAAGCCAATCATCCCCATCACTTACCCTCATCGGCCACAGGGGCTGTTGGAGCATCATGCTGGCTTCTCAGCAGCAGGAGCCAGCATCCCCCCCCCACCTCCCAGGGACCAGGCAGGGCCTGGAGCCAACAAGGTAGGCATCTAGTCAGAGCCTCCCACCGCAGTGCTGTTGGACCTCCTCACAAGAGTGACCCTCCCAGACGACCACCTGCCTCTGCTTGCCTACCATGGAAGTGGTCATGGGGAGGGGAGGATCCCTGGCAAGCTCGCACCCATGACTGCTGCCAGAGTTGGACTGAGTCTGGCATGTTGAGACTTAGCCTTCATAAGAGCCCTGGGCGCTAGCCCAAGCTTCATGCTACGTGAGTTAACTGCAGTGAGATAACAAATACCATGAATTCCTCACCAGCCTTTTTCCTGTCATTGGGGTTCTTGTGCTGGGCCTGGGAAATATCCACTGTTGACCCTTTTGACACTCCCCTTCTTCCCTGGGGAGAGACCGCTGTCCTGGCGTAGCAGGAGGGGAAGGTCTTTTGGTCCTATACTTCAGGTTGTATTTACAGTACATATCTACAGTTTGGTTCTGAGGCAATGTGCGGCTGACTCAGGCAATCTGAACTGTGCCACAGGCTGGGTGTGTATTGTACAAATCAACTTGGACTGAGAATGTAGAATAAAAACACATAACACCACCATGTGCTATTTTAATCAAGAAATGTTGGGAAAAATAGCACCCCAAAGGCACACCTCTGCCTATGTGACATGATCCTTGATTTGAGAGATACCAGGCATCACTCATACCTTCCTGCAGTGTTGGATCTGTGCCTTCAAAGAATGCCATTATATATTTCACATTGGTTTCTTTGCTATGAATAGAACAGATAAAAGAGCATTCTGTCCATACACGCATCCTCAGACACACACAGAGGCTACTGCAAGGCTGAACCATCCATTCACAGATCAAACCTTATAAGAACATACCACTTTTAATCTGAAGCACAGATGGAGGTTCCTAGATATTGGCATTCCCTAGACACTGGCATTCTGCAGAATACTAACAGGCAACTTCTCTGTGTCGTTCCCACTCTGCTTATTTCTACTCTGCTTTTAGCTACTACGTTGAGTTTAACGTGCGCACGCGCACGCACGCACGCACACACATGCACACACACACACATTGTTAGCACTATTATCCTTTCCATCGTGCTTATAGCATGGAAAGGGTTTTACAGTTCATAGCCTATTTAGCATCTTCATCTGGCATGATAAAGTTATGCACTCTCACATTTTAGTGACAGCTTCATATAGAATGACAGCCCAGCCCATGAAATAACATCAGAAAACAGAGGTGAATTCAGGCCCTTATTGCCCAAGTCCACGGAGCACCTTGATTGGGCAGTGTTTACACTTTACTGTACATTTACTGTACATCACAAATACTAGCACCCTGATTTACTGTTTCCTTTGGAAATTCTGCTGAAGAGGTCCCACAGATATCAAACATCAATTCATGACCAAAGGAGTATCTATGTAAAAGACAATGCTGTGGACAATGTTGGAAGGGATCTTAGAGGTCATCTAGTCCAAACCCCTGGTTATGCCCTAAGAAGTCAGTTCTATATGACACTTTCAGATACTTGAAGGCAGCTATCATAGTCTTCTCCTGGCTAAACATACCAAGATCTTTCAACTGGTCTTCGTAAGACTTGCTTTCTAGACCCCTCACCATCTTCACTGCCCTCCTTTAAACCCACTCCAGTTTATCAATGTCCTTCTTAAAATGTGGTGCCCAAAATTTGATGCAGTATTCCAAATGGGCTCTGACTAGTGCAGAATAGAGTGGAACTGTTACTTTTCATGGTTTGCACTCTGTTAATGAAGCCCAGCATCGCATTGGCCTTTTTTGCAGCTGCATCACACACCTGGCTCATGTTCACTTTGTTCATCCTTTTGGCCATTGGATCCTTTGCATATGTGCTGCTGCCACACCAGGTCTCCTCTTGGTACGCCCAGGCGTGAAGTACTCCATTGATTGCAAAGCCTTTTAAGTGTGCAAAGCTAAGTATCAGATTTTGGTCAGTAGGCCTACTCCAGTGGGAACCAATCCTGTTGAGACGAGACTGAATGCAAAAGGGAGCTGCCCAGTAGCCGAGCTGTGTTCATGTAGGGGCTATGTAAAAAGGGACGTGGTGGCACAGCGAGTTAATCCGCTGTCGCTGGGCTTTCAACCGCAAGGTTGGGAGTTCTAGACTGCGTGACGAAGTGAGCTCCCGTTGCTTGTCCCAGCTCCTGCCAACCTAGCAGTTCGAAAGCACCTAAAATGCAAGTAGATAAATAGGGACCACTTTGGTGGGAAGGTAACGGCGTTCCGTGCGCTACGGCGTAGAATCATGCTGGCCACCATGATCGGACAAAAACGCCGGCTCACAGGCTTTGAAACGGAGATGAGCACCGCCCCCTACAGTCGGTCACGACTAGACCATTCGGTCGTGGGGAAACCTTTACCTTTAACCTTTAGGGGCTATGTAAGAGAAATTCCCCCCTATGCTTTCGACTTTCTTTCTAATTGTGATGTAAACTCTAAAGAAGGTCTGAGAATGTCTATGGTACAGCAATCACTCACCGTTTCTGTATCTTAAAAGAAGTATTATGTATCATTATCATTATTATTGTTGATATTGATACCCCTCCCACCCTTCACAATGTCGCCCTAAGGCAGTGATGGCAAACCTATGACACGTGTGTCAAAGGTGACACACCACAGCGTTTGGGGTGACACACCAGCATTCACCAATACCTGACAAAAACTGAGTTTGTTTTACTCATTTTTGCATTTTTGTAATTATTTGATGTTTCTTTATACTATACATAGCACCACACGTGATTGGACTATATTTTTTGGTTAAATGCATGATTATAAAGAATTGTTTCTCTTTTGTTTGGGAGGGAGAGTGACACACCAGCAGAGTCAAGTTAAGCATTTTCTTAAGTTTTGACACACCAAGCCCAAAAGGTTTGCCATCACTGCCCTAGGGCAACTCACAGCATCATACAAACTTTCCAAATACACTTCCACAATACTTGTTTCTAATGGTATTCAATAGCACATTTGCTTGACTTTTTACTTTTACTTTTTACTGTCATACTTTCACTTACTTTAAAGCCAGCTTAAACAGCTGTTTAAAGAGTACAAAATGTAGCAAAATAAGCCAGCTTTAAACAGCCAGCACTTGAGCTTCAGAGTTTTGAATTAGAATGGAAATGTCCGTCAGCTTTGGAAATGTCATTAGCCGGTCTGAGACATGGCTGATTAATTAACTGAGCATCGAAGCATCATGTTCCATCAAGCACTGAAAACGTATTTGCTTAAAATACAGTTTCACTATGTTCATTCAAATATTTAAGTATCATTGTTCACAAGGTTTCCAACACCTGAAAAGGTCCGGCAGTTCAAAACTTCTCAATATAGCTGGAATGTTTTTGGGAGAAATTGTATGACCCTCTGGCTCCATCAGACAACAAATGGGCAATTCAACCAAATAATGCCCGCTGTTCAAGAAACCAGCCAAACTGAAACAGTGTGGGGGAGGGGGGGTGAATGGGGTTGAATCCTAAATGAATATACTTCTTAGATTCACTTTGCACTATAAATAACAAGGTTGAAACAAAGTTGAAATCTGCATGGCATAAACACATGAAAACAATTTTTATATATAGGATATTGTTAGCACCTTAGAACACCTAGGACCAAATGACCCTCATAAAAACAGCCACTAGTGACTTAATAAGCTACTGGTTTTTCATTCATCACACCTGTCAGGGGAAACTGTCACCCTTGACCTGTTGAATGTACTTGCAGGAATGCAAGGAAGTAAAATTCAGCAACTTCACATATTCAGCTTGCTGTTTTTAACCTGCAGGCTTTTGCCTTTTTAGTTAGCCTCTACTGTACATACACAGTGCCTATGCAGGAGAAAGGGGGTGGAGAGCTAGCTCTGTAACTTGTGACGCTTTAGGGGTGCTGTCTAGTGTGTGTGTGTGTGTGTGTGTGTGTGTGTGTGTGTGTGTGTGTG
>JAJKFI010013012.1:0-11133 GCA_029204185.1 Lerista edwardsae
GACTCAAAGCAGGCTTCCTTCTCAGTTGTGGGGATCGTGGGGGGGGGAGGGAACAGATCTACGGCCCAATCTTATCCTTTCCCCCCTCCTAATGCAGCTATGCAGTGAGGGGGGGGGGGAGAGAGAGGGAGGTTTCAGAATCCCCTTTCCCTTCTGTAAGCCTCCCACCCCCCCTGTAATGGATCTCCTCCAAACTGTGCCAGCAATTTTGCTAGCACAAGACCAAGGAGGGAAAGGGGGTGTGGAGGCTGTGGGTAAGGAGGACAGGATCCAGTGCACACCATCGCTGCTGGATCCACCCCCTCCTGCAGCCCCTCCCCACAATTCTTCTCCCTTCCCTGTGCAGTTTCTTCCCCTCCCCATCCTGTCTCGCCTCCCACACTAGATCATCTGCCCTTGTGGATGGCCAGCATGGTGACACTGTGCACAGGAAGGCTGTGGTCATCCCAGTGGCTCTCTGGCAGCCCATGCGGCTGGGGCACCCCTTTGGACCTTGCAAGTTCGTTGAAGCTACAAAACAGTAACAAATAAATGCAAATGGGAAAAGAATGGAGATGGGGGCCAGGATGCATTTTGGGGTCACAGATAATGCCATATAATCCCCTTATAATGCCATAAAGGTTTACTGGACAATACTCCACCTGGCTTCATTTTTTTATGCTTGGGGCGGTTGTTTTTGTTGTTTTCACGATGCACTGGCACTTTCTGACCTACCGTGAGCAAATTAACCATTTGTACAAACATCCATTGCATATGGAAGGATGGAGCATGGAGCACATATCAGTGCATATCAACCCAACCATTTGTACAAACGTCCACTGCACATGGAAGGATGGAGCACATATTAATACATGTCATCCCTGATTTAACAAGAGCAGTGGCAACAAGGTGGGCCAAAGCAGAGGGGTCCAGCTTCATTTGTGTCGCCAGACTACATGGTCATGTCCATGCAGAGTGAAACTGACCAGGGCACAAAGTAATAAAGTGACATTAATCCAAGCATTCGTCTGTTTCTAATGAGAAAAATCATGAGCTGCGGAGCAAAGTATGAAACTGGACTTCTCTGGACAGGCTATAATCTCCCATAAATAATATTATCATGCCATGTCCAATTCACATGTCCCCACTCGTATTTGTAAATGAAGCCGACAGTCACATATTGTTCTCTTTTCAGATGAATCAACTCTGTGACCTCATTTAATTTGTGCTGGAGAGTGAATTTAGTAAGTTTCTTTTGGAAAGATTTGTTCCTATTCTTTCTTTCCATAAAGTCCCCAAAACATCCTTACAGCTTGATAAAGACTGGCCGAGGCAATGCTCCATTCTGCTCAGGTATGTTGCCTTGGGAGGAGCCCTGAGATTTGCTTTGAGTTTCAGATTATGTATCATTTTCACTTTGTGTATTGTGGGCCAACTCGAACATTGTGCAGAATCCCCTGAGAGGCGTTCATATTGCAGTGGGGGGGGGGAGATATAAATTTATCTTGTTCTTGTAGCTTCCATCAGTGGTTCTCCAGCATTGTTCTCCAACAATAAACAAATTTCTTTTTTTTTTTTTACTGTGTTACAGCAAAACCACTGGCTCCCAACCCACCGGTGGGTACCGTGCCATAGTTTGGGAACCACTGACTTAGCTGTCTTACAGTTGAGCACTAGTTGCCTTCAAAAATGCTTCTCTAACTTGCAATATGAAACCAGCTTCTGTCCATGCATGATCAGTATTCAGTCAATCAGCGGGAACCAAGAAAAGCCCTTTTGGCACATGTACAATTCTTTGTGTTCACCCCCTTTTCTTGATCAAACTTGTAGCAATTGCTGTAGAATTGCATAGCCACAAAAGCCAGCTGCTTTCTTGATACCAGTGCAGATGTTATTTAATGAACCTCTTATCCTCCATGAGAACTCCATGAACCGTATGACAAGACCTCCCAACCAAACAACCTTTTGTTTAGTTAGTATCTTCTGCATTTAGATCAATTATCGTCTATTTTTGTGAAGGTTTTATGTGGTGGTTGGCTTCCATCCAAGTCTAAAATTCTCTCCAGTTCTGAGGTGTGCTTGTCTGAGAGGAAGGTGTGGGCCTGCATTTCCAAGCAGTTCTCTGCAACCCTCCGAGTAGTGTACAAATCATTACCTGTGAGAAGAATACATATTTGCTCCCAAATTGACCTGTTAACAGACGACTAGCAGAATATTAGCAATATATATACAGGACAACTCAGTAAATAATGGATGACACACTCTACCTCTCCAAATCCACAAATACAGAATTTTTGATCACCTCGACTAGTGGTAAACTTGGACATGCACTGTAAGTGCAAAGCTATAATGATTTCCTAAAACGGACCACGGTAAAGGCTATAAAATATTTTATTTCCCCAGTCCAAATGATGTTTTATGCAGTGAATATCATGGAGAATGAGCAATATTTCTGGCATGGTAGAAATCCCATTGCTTGGAACAAAGATGATTCCCCCCCTTTGTGCCAAGCGATGGGACTTGTGCCATGTCACAAATATAGCTTTAAAATGCAGAAGGAAATAGAAGTAAAGAACGGCGAGATATTCTGCTAATATAAAGAATGCGGCATTGTGGATTTTTTTTCCCCTTCTGTTTCCCTCTGCATTTTATCACAAGCAATGAAGATCAGGAGGGTTGCAGAGGCGTCATATTGTTTTTGCAAACAGGCATGGCAGTGGAAATTGTACACTTGGGTTGTGTCTCTCTGCTGTTACTTTGTGTCATGTCAATATAAAATGAAGGTGGGGACAATATCTATCAAATCCTGGCAAGGCCACATTTCAAGCCCATGGCTGCACTCCCCAAACAAATCACACAACCATAATGCTGAGAATGCCCACAAGACCATCATACATATAGGATGTGCACTGCAAAGGCATCAATACTCATGGTTAGAGGCAGTCGAAAATGGTTTCATATTTCCAGGGATGGCAGTGTTATCCAAAAGTAAAAATTGGTGAAAGCAGTGTTTTGTGTTTTTATTCCAAACATTACATTTTAATCAATTTGAAAGCATTTTTTATACTGATCTATGTAATATAGGTTGCATACTGCCAACAGATATTGCCATAGGCATAAAAGGCATTAAACAACCACCCAAAAGATAATGACACGATACAGACGTGACCAATTTCAAAATATAAGCATATCAATTAACCCTAACAAACCACCGTGTGCACATGGAACCTTATGCTGTCAGACTCAAAGGAAATACCAAAACATGGCAATTCCAAGAAACGTTTTAAACCGTGAGAATACATCTACTTACTGCTGGGAAAAAAAAATCACAACTTAGCACCTTGATGAATTGGTAAAAAACTGAAGATACAGCCACCTAATACATTAGAAATGCTTTTGAAAACACTACCCACTAAAACAGTGCCACTGCTACTTTAAATGCTTTGTAAAAGTAATGCAGAAGCACTGTAAACCAGCTTACTTCAGACAAGCCTTTGTAATGCAAGGCTCTATTTTGAAAGGTTCTTCCCAGATTGCAGGAGCATGCTCATATCAGTAGATGCTAAAGATGCTGGGAGGAGATAGTAGGAGCTCAGTGCTGCTGAGGAATGTAAACAAAGAAAACTGAGAACAAAGCACGGCTCTGAATGCAATTAAAAAGGTAAAGGTTTCCCCACGTCCGAATGGTCTAGTCGTGACTGACTGTAGGGGGCAGTGCTCATCTCCATTTTAAAGCCTGTGGAGCCAGCATTTTGTCCGAGGACAAGCTTCCGTGGTTATGTGGCCGGCATGACTATACGCCGTAGCGCACGGAATGCCATTACCTTCCCACCGAAGTGGTCCCTATTTTTCTCCTTGCATTTAGGTGCTTTCGAACTGCTAGGTTGGCAGGAGCTGGGACAAGCAACAGGAGCTCACTTCGTCGCGCAGTCTTGAACTCCCAACCTTCTGGTCGGAAAGCCCAGCAGCTGTGGTTTAACCCGCTGCGCCACCACGTCCCACCTGAATGCAATTAGTGGCTAGCAAATTGCCCCTAAGCACTCAAAATGGCCCGAAGGCTCTTTGCAACACAATCAGCAGGCAGTCAAAAGGTAAATTTCCATGTTCTTTCATTGATTTGGCGGGATATCGTGCGTTTTGTGGCTTAAGGAGCCCAATTTTGCATTGTATTGCTGTATTTCACAATTTGGACTGCCCCAACCCATGCATCATAATGATCAGGGAGTGACTAAACTTCCACCGGGAACAATATGAGGAAAAGGAGATGAAATATGGCAGCCAGGAGCAAACGATTAACCAACTTCACATGGTAGAACAGGGGTGTTATACATAAAGCCTGCTGAATGCAGCCCAGGAAGCAGTTTCTCTGGCCCCTTGTTCTATTTGGGTATATAATGAGTTTGTTTCTAGGATACGAAGGCTCCACCTGTAATCTGAAATGAGATGTAGGGCACAATCCTAACATGGAGTTAGGCCAACACAGTTAGGCCAGCAAGTTTGGCTGGCACCGTAAAGCGTGTTTGGACCACCTTCAGATTCAGGGAGGATGGTGCACGTCTCTGTGCCGGCCTCTCTGACACCGAGAGTGGTCCAAACTTACTTTACGGTATCCTTTGTGCCAGCCAAACTTGCTGGCCTAACTGTGCCAGCCCAACTCCAGGTTCGGCTTGTGCCCTGATGGACACATATTTTAAAACATATTTTATAGACTCCCAATGATTTGTGCACTGATTCATGGTCTTGTGAGTTCGAAATATTCCATGTAAGTGTTGTGGGATACACAATTGTTTGTGGCTTATCAAGTTAGCCCTTCCCTGGGAAGACTTTCCAAACATCATCTTGCTGCTTCCTGCATGTGACTGGTCAATAAGAATCCAAAAGCAGTGAGGTACATGCGTACTTTGAAGACTACCAGCCTTGGCCAGATAGCTAAAGTAAGTGCTCAAGTGAATAAAGAGCCAGGCTGAGTCCCACCTGGGACAGTTAAAACTAAATAGTCCAGAACAGTAGTTCCCAAACTGTGGGTCGGGACCTACCATTGGGTCACGAGCCAATTTTGGGTGGGACGCGAAGCATCTAGAGCAGCCATATTGAAAATATGGGAATGCTGGAAAGGGTGAGGGCTGTGTGGTTGTTTTGCTTACGTCAAGGTTGTAAATAGATTTTTTTCCCTTTCTGATTCACTTTGCTTTTGGGAAATGGCTGAGAAATCACCCAACTTATTGCTGCATTCTCAGGAAAGCAGCAGGCTCTGGCATCACAATGAGGGCACTTCCAGCCATGACATCACTTCCGGGGGGGGCGGGCTGGACAGATTGTCATTCTAAAAAATGGGTCCTGGTGGTAAAACGTTTGAGAACCATTGGTCTAGAAAATATGATCAATTAATTGATGACCTATATCTAGGTAAGTAAAACATGAAATAAATAAATAAATAAAACCCTACCCTAGTACAAACCAATAGTAGGGTGCTAATAACCTCGCCACTTAAAAAAAATGTGTGAAGCATTCATTAGAATTTTATTTGAATACTGTCTAGGATTTCAAGTGAGCAACAGCCACTATTAAGTTATGTTTCATACAAATCAAAACGGTGTCTAGGGAAAAGAGATGGCTTTTTATTTAGTAAGGAGATGTCCATGCAGGATTAATTTAGTGGAGAAAACAAAGCATTATTCATGGAGTTGTTGATTATTTAATGGAGTCAGAGGAAAATCAATCTCTCAAATCACACAAAACATTGAACTTTGGAAAAAAAAAACCCAAAAATATTAAAAATCAATTTGGCTGCTTTCTAACACCTACTCTGCTACTTTTAATGTGGCTGTGTTGCCTTGCATGCACAAAGTCCTAATCTACACATCACTGCAATGGTGCCAGAACTACTTCCCTGTGGTTCCTTTTGCCATTCCAGAACTTTCTGGGTACAGAAATAATGTAGGTTGGACCAATAGCATGGAGTTTATTTTTCTCACTTGGACCAGAAAACTGTGCTTCCCGAAAGCCTAGACTTGCAAATCAGTCTATCGGACTTGTAATCAGTGGTGTCTACCTGGCATTTGGTAATCACTGATTTAAACCTTCTATAAGGACCCCACTTCAGAATCAAGGCAGGCCCTTACTTATTGCATCCTGGAAGGTTGTTCCCGAATCCCTGGACAGATCTCAGGTAAGGTGCATCTTCTCAAGCGCTGCTCCAGGAGAGATATGGGAGGATAGCTCTTTTGGGCCTCAGAGCATGTTGTGGGAATGTGGTTACTCCACCCATTGCCCTTCTCCATTGGCCCAGAGTTGCGGATACCTCAGTGGGATACCTCCTCACTTACCAGGTGCAACTTCCAAGCCATGCTCTTGGCAGCGTCTCGTTGGGCCTCACATCACAGGCCTGGCAGTGGTTTACATCATCTCCCCAGGTCCTGGTTCTTCCTGTGAGTTTCCTCTTGGCCCCACCCCTGGCAGCCCAAAAGCCTTGCCCAACTCACCTACTCCTCATCTCCCTTTCCCTGGCCTCTGACCACTGAGCCAATTCTCTGGCTCAGCTTGTAGGTGAGCCCTCCTTAACCTGCTGGCACAACCCCTCCCCTCATTGCTGGCTCCCTGCCATCAGGCCATTTGAGACCACTTGGTGGCTGGTGGCATCTGCATGAAGCATCAGGGCACACTCACCTCCGGACACACATTCCTTGGCCTCATGGAATACCCAAAAGGCCCAGCTGACTGATGGGTAAGTCTGCACCCATACACCTTAGCATTCTGAGGATTACCTAAATCTCACCTCTCATCATTTTAATTTGTATGCATATAATGGCTTCCTTGTTGGACGTGGTGGCACTGCAGGTTAAACCGCTGAGCTGAGCTTGCTGACCAGAAGGTTGGCAGTTCGAGACCACGTGACGGAGTGACCTCCTGTTGCTTGTCCCAGCTTCTGCCAACCTAGCAGTTCAAAAGCACCTAAAAATGCAAGTAGATAAATAGGGACCACTTCGGTGGGAAGGTAATGGTGTTCCGTGCGCTACGGCATATAGTCATGCCGGCGACATGACCACAGAAGCTTGTCCTTGAACAGACGCCAGCTCTTTGGCTTAGAAACGGAGATGAGCACCGCCCCCTACAGTCGGTCATGACTAGACCATTTGGTCATGGAGAAACCTTTACCTTTTTAATGGTTTTCTACCAAGCTATTGTCTTAGATATTTTGATTTTTTAAAAACCAAATAAGTTCAAGAAACTGTTTGAATTGCATTTCAGCTAAGGAAAGGTTGTCCATTATCCTGTGTCCATGAATTCAAACAACAGGGGACAGATATGATTCCTAGGTCCAATTTAATTCCACAAAGCTATTGAGTGGCCATTTTTCATTCAATGGCTGTTGACTGCTGCTTTCTCTGTTCCATGTGGACAATGCCACAGCTGTTCCATCTTGGGATAATTCATGATGAAAGCATCTATAATATTTTGGCTGACCTATTCTGCTTTGGCACAGGAATATGCCTCTCTTCGAGACACTCAACAGCCATCTCATAAATCTATTACTTTATCTGCCAGCCGAACCTTTAACAAACTCCTAGCATTTAAAGTCAACCATTAAGCATGTCCATGGATGACGCTGTCTACTGTTTCAAGGGCAGACTCTGAACCTTGGCACATTCTTGTTCATTGATTACATGTGTTAGACAGCAGCAGGTAAAGTTGCACTCAGTATCAAGCACAGGTGGCTCTAAAAGAGAATAATGGAAAGAATGGAGAATGGAGAACTTGAACATTTCTTGCCTAAAAGCTAGAATGTGGATCTTCTCTTCAGTGATTTGGCTTTGACTTGCACGAGTATTCCACCTGTCACATGATTTGATCTTGACTCAACCATCCAGGTGATAGCCAAAATAATATCACCCAGGGCCAAATCCTAGGCTGCTCGCCTGCCCAATGGTATAGCAGTGCCAAATCAGCCCAATCGCTCACACAGAATCGAGGATGCTCTTGTTGGGCTCCAAGGCTCAGGAGGGGAAGAGAGGATGTGATGGCAGCCTCTGCTACCATGCCCTCCTCCCTCCCGGGTCTGCCTCCCATTCTGCCCTCTCCCACCCAGTTTTGCCCCCTAACCACCTTCCCCCTGCCCTCTGCCCATTCAGAAAGTCCTCCCCACCATCAGGGAGCATACCATTTGCAGTTCTAGCTGCTCCTGCCGCCAGTGTGAAGGCACAGTGCACAAGTGGCACAAGCCTGCCTGCCTGCCAGCGCTTCTCCCTTCCCAGCTGCTGCAATGTGCCTTATGGCACATTTGCGATAGCCATTGCCTGGGCAGCCTATGAGTGAGTGGGGCTGCCCAAGTGGAGGACCGGGCTGTCCGTGCTACTCTGGGTGATGCACTCAGCGATGGGATCTACAAATGACCTGGGGGAACGCTGGGCGGGACTTAGGCGGGACATCCGGGTGATTGGCAGCCCGTCTGCAGCAATCCGCAGCTGCCCTGGCCTCGGGGGGGGGGGCTCCTGCTCGCTGCGGAGGACGGGTGAGGGTCGCGCTGGGTGCCTGGGCGCGCAGCGGTGGGGAGCGCTAACCGGGGACAGCCCCCCCAGGCCAGGACAGCTGCAGAACGCTGCGGACGGGCAGCCAATCACGTGGAAGCCCCACGGAAGTCCCACTCAGTGTTCCCCCAGGTCATTTGTAGATCCCATCGCTGGATGCACTATGCAGGTTGAATGCAGCCACTGCACTGCTTTCTGAAGGTGGGGGTGTTCCTTGCCAGGTCATGTACTGTACTCTGTCTTGAGTTGTGGGATGGGTGCAAGGTGGGATCTAAACGTAATGAATGGTACCCACTTCCTGTACTGTCAGGATGGCTAGGGGTGCAGTGATGGGCATCAGCAAATGCGTGGAAGTGTAACACTTGAAAGAGAAACTGATATAACTGAAGGAGATGGAAGATGGTCATGCCAGGACAAAGCACCCATGCTCCAAAGGAGATGCACTGTGCACAGTACAAAGCGTGGTGCTAAGGAAAATGTCACCGGGTGCAATATGGAGTACATATGACAATGGTTTTCAAACCTTTTAGACCGGGACCCACTTTTTAGAATGGCATTTGTGTCAGGACCCACTGGAAGTGATGTCATTAACCAGGAAGTGATGTTGTGGCAGGAAGGGACATCGTCAAGCAGGAAGTGCTGTCATTGTAACACAATAAAATGACACTCCTGAAATGCAAATTGGCGTTCTTGGGCTGCAGCAATTGTACAGCTATGACACATCCCTGACAGAAAGAACGATGAGGACAAAATATGATGTAAAAGCACCGAACTAAAAAAATAATAAAATAATAATAATAATAATGCTAGTATTTATATACCGCCTTTCTTTGGTCATTAGATTGCTCCTCTGACTTTAATTCAAGGCGGTTTACATAGGCAGGCTTTATTTCGCTAAACCCCCAAGGTTTTTTTTACAAATTACAAAGAAGTTCTGTCTTTCAAGAACTACAACAACATACAGATAGAACTTTCATGGTCTAGTCTTTCTTTCTGGCCGCACGATTGCCTTCCTGCTGGCTGATAGTTGGTTTCTCTGCTCCCACCAAAGAAACAGCTGGCCCAGCACAACTCCTCTCTCACAGGCAGCTGGAGACAGCTCAGCTCTTATCAGTCGCAATTCTCAAGCTCTGCCGCTCACGGAAGCTTCCAGTGATCTTGAACTGGCGACCTTCGGATCTTATCTTCAGGCAAACGGAGGCTTTAACCCTCTCGACTAAACCTCCTGCCCCATTTGAAAACACCACCCATTTGAAAATTCAAACTGTTAACACTCACAAAAGGAATACAACAAGAGTAAGGTCTGCAGTTACCAAGTTGGCTGCTCCCAGCTTTCCGTGACCCACCTGACATCAAGTTGCAACCCACCAAGTGGGCCCCAGCCCCCAGTTTGAATAACACTGAGTCATATGACATTTGCTGGGCAGTCAGGGACAGAGCACGTGAGAACAGCTGGTGCAGACATACTCTGGCACTTGGACCCAGGGTTTGTGAGGCATATGCTCCTGTAAGCTCTCCAGGGTCCCCCAAGTTCCAGACACCAGGTCAGCCCAGGACGGTGCTAATTTTGGATAATGAAGACTGTGATTAACCAGAAAGAAACCAGAAGAGCGTGGCCAATGGCTCCCTTTTTGCTTCTTTTAATGGTACATTTCCTGTGTGGAATCCATGCAAATAGTATGTAATTCCTTAATGAAATGGGTCATAAGCTACCCTTGCATTGCAAAGGAGAAGCCAAGATGAAAGCGCGAGTGATTAAACCAACAGTCTAATTTCCTCTTTTATATAGAGGATTAATTCAATCTATTAAAAGACAGCGTTGTAATAGGCTAGGTGAAAGCAATGGTCTGTGCCGCGGAGAGGAAGACGTGTTTCTGATTCTCATTGCACTATATCGCTACCGGCCACAACAGGATGTGCCTGTGATCTCTAATTAACTGATGTTAAAATATTCCAGCTTCAGAAAAGCCTCTGCCGTCAGTCCATAAAGCGGGATTTTTGTTTGTTTGCTTCCTTTGTGAAAGTGATGTAGGATTAATACCGTGACATCGGATTTTGTTAGCAGGGATCTCTCTCTCTCTCTCTCTCTCTCTCTCTCTCTCTCTCTCTCTGTCTCTCTCTCTCTCTCTCTCTGTGTGTGTGTGTGTGTGTGTGTGTGTGTGTGTGTCTGTGTGTGTGTCTGTGTCTGCGTGTCTCTATCTATCTATCCAGTTATCTTTCTCAGGGCGCAATCCTATACCTGTCTACTCAGAAATAAGTCTCATTATAGTCAATGGAGCTTACTCCCAGGACAGTGTGGATAGGATTAAAGCCTCACTCTCAGAGAGCTGGAGCGGGCTCTGATTGCCCCTGGAGTGGGGCAGTGACGAAGGGTCACCAGTGACTGGAGGGGCACGAGGCCCTCCGCGCAACTTTGCCATGCCCCTTCCTTCCAGCATCTCTCCATTTCAGAGTGTGACGGAGGCAAGGGCAGGTGGGAGGTCCCAGCTCCATGCCGCTTTCTTCCATGGCATGCCCAGCTCCCTCACTGGCGCCCATGACTGCTGCTACACCATGACCTATGGGCGCCATCATGCCTCTGCCCTCTTGCTCTCTCTCTCTCTCTCTCTCTCTCTCTCTCTCTCTCTCT
>JAJKFI010013013.1:0-11133 GCA_029204185.1 Lerista edwardsae
GACTCAAAGCAGGCTTCCTTCTCAGTTGTGGGGATCGTGGGGGGGGGGAGGGAACAGATCTACGGCCCAATCTTATCCTTTCCCCCCTCCTAATGCAGCTATGCAGTGAGGGGGGGGGAGAGAGAGGGAGGTTTCAGAATCCCCTTTCCCTTCTGTAAGCCTCCCACCCCCCCTGTAATGGATCTCCTCCAAACTGTGCCAGCAATTTTGCTAGCACAAGACCAAGGAGGGAAAGGGGGTGTGGAGGCTGTGGGTAAGGAGGACAGGATCCAGTGCACACCATCGCTGCTGGATCCACCCCCTCCTGCAGCCCCTCCCCACAATTCTTCTCCCTTCCCTGTGCAGTTTCTTCCCCTCCCCATCCTGTCTCGCCTCCCACACTAGATCATCTGCCCTTGTGGATGGCCAGCATGGTGACACTGTGCACAGGAAGGCTGTGGTCATCCCAGTGGCTCTCTGGCAGCCCATGCGGCTGGGGCACCCCTTTGGACCTTGCAAGTTCGTTGAAGCTACAAAACAGTAACAAATAAATGCAAATGGGAAAAGAATGGAGATGGGGGCCAGGATGCATTTTGGGGTCACAGATAATGCCATATAATCCCCTTATAATGCCATAAAGGTTTACTGGACAATACTCCACCTGGCTTCATTTTTTTATGCTTGGGGCGGTTGTTTTTGTTGTTTTCACGATGCACTGGCACTTTCTGACCTACCGTGAGCAAATTAACCATTTGTACAAACATCCATTGCATATGGAAGGATGGAGCATGGAGCACATATCAGTGCATATCAACCCAACCATTTGTACAAACGTCCACTGCACATGGAAGGATGGAGCACATATTAATACATGTCATCCCTGATTTAACAAGAGCAGTGGCAACAAGGTGGGCCAAAGCAGAGGGGTCCAGCTTCATTTGTGTCGCCAGACTACATGGTCATGTCCATGCAGAGTGAAACTGACCAGGGCACAAAGTAATAAAGTGACATTAATCCAAGCATTCGTCTGTTTCTAATGAGAAAAATCATGAGCTGCGGAGCAAAGTATGAAACTGGACTTCTCTGGACAGGCTATAATCTCCCATAAATAATATTATCATGCCATGTCCAATTCACATGTCCCCACTCGTATTTGTAAATGAAGCCGACAGTCACATATTGTTCTCTTTTCAGATGAATCAACTCTGTGACCTCATTTAATTTGTGCTGGAGAGTGAATTTAGTAAGTTTCTTTTGGAAAGATTTGTTCCTATTCTTTCTTTCCATAAAGTCCCCAAAACATCCTTACAGCTTGATAAAGACTGGCCGAGGCAATGCTCCATTCTGCTCAGGTATGTTGCCTTGGGAGGAGCCCTGAGATTTGCTTTGAGTTTCAGATTATGTATCATTTTCACTTTGTGTATTGTGGGCCAACTCGAACATTGTGCAGAATCCCCTGAGAGGCGTTCATATTGCAGTGGGGGGGGGGAGATATAAATTTATCTTGTTCTTGTAGCTTCCATCAGTGGTTCTCCAGCATTGTTCTCCAACAATAAACAAATTTCTTTTTTTTTTTTTACTGTGTTACAGCAAAACCACTGGCTCCCAACCCACCGGTGGGTACCGTGCCATAGTTTGGGAACCACTGACTTAGCTGTCTTACAGTTGAGCACTAGTTGCCTTCAAAAATGCTTCTCTAACTTGCAATATGAAACCAGCTTCTGTCCATGCATGATCAGTATTCAGTCAATCAGCGGGAACCAAGAAAAGCCCTTTTGGCACATGTACAATTCTTTGTGTTCACCCCCTTTTCTTGATCAAACTTGTAGCAATTGCTGTAGAATTGCATAGCCACAAAAGCCAGCTGCTTTCTTGATACCAGTGCAGATGTTATTTAATGAACCTCTTATCCTCCATGAGAACTCCATGAACCGTATGACAAGACCTCCCAACCAAACAACCTTTTGTTTAGTTAGTATCTTCTGCATTTAGATCAATTATCGTCTATTTTTGTGAAGGTTTTATGTGGTGGTTGGCTTCCATCCAAGTCTAAAATTCTCTCCAGTTCTGAGGTGTGCTTGTCTGAGAGGAAGGTGTGGGCCTGCATTTCCAAGCAGTTCTCTGCAACCCTCCGAGTAGTGTACAAATCATTACCTGTGAGAAGAATACATATTTGCTCCCAAATTGACCTGTTAACAGACGACTAGCAGAATATTAGCAATATATATACAGGACAACTCAGTAAATAATGGATGACACACTCTACCTCTCCAAATCCACAAATACAGAATTTTTGATCACCTCGACTAGTGGTAAACTTGGACATGCACTGTAAGTGCAAAGCTATAATGATTTCCTAAAACGGACCACGGTAAAGGCTATAAAATATTTTATTTCCCCAGTCCAAATGATGTTTTATGCAGTGAATATCATGGAGAATGAGCAATATTTCTGGCATGGTAGAAATCCCATTGCTTGGAACAAAGATGATTCCCCCCCCTTTGTGCCAAGCGATGGGACTTGTGCCATGTCACAAATATAGCTTTAAAATGCAGAAGGAAATAGAAGTAAAGAACGGCGAGATATTCTGCTAATATAAAGAATGCGGCATTGTGGATTTTTTTTCCCCTTCTGTTTCCCTCTGCATTTTATCACAAGCAATGAAGATCAGGAGGGTTGCAGAGGCGTCATATTGTTTTTGCAAACAGGCATGGCAGTGGAAATTGTACACTTGGGTTGTGTCTCTCTGCTGTTACTTTGTGTCATGTCAATATAAAATGAAGGTGGGGACAATATCTATCAAATCCTGGCAAGGCCACATTTCAAGCCCATGGCTGCACTCCCCAAACAAATCACACAACCATAATGCTGAGAATGCCCACAAGACCATCATACATATAGGATGTGCACTGCAAAGGCATCAATACTCATGGTTAGAGGCAGTCGAAAATGGTTTCATATTTCCAGGGATGGCAGTGTTATCCAAAAGTAAAAATTGGTGAAAGCAGTGTTTTGTGTTTTTATTCCAAACATTACATTTTAATCAATTTGAAAGCATTTTTTATACTGATCTATGTAATATAGGTTGCATACTGCCAACAGATATTGCCATAGGCATAAAAGGCATTAAACAACCACCCAAAAGATAATGACACGATACAGACGTGACCAATTTCAAAATATAAGCATATCAATTAACCCTAACAAACCACCGTGTGCACATGGAACCTTATGCTGTCAGACTCAAAGGAAATACCAAAACATGGCAATTCCAAGAAACGTTTTAAACCGTGAGAATACATCTACTTACTGCTGGGAAAAAAAAATCACAACTTAGCACCTTGATGAATTGGTAAAAAACTGAAGATACAGCCACCTAATACATTAGAAATGCTTTTGAAAACACTACCCACTAAAACAGTGCCACTGCTACTTTAAATGCTTTGTAAAAGTAATGCAGAAGCACTGTAAACCAGCTTACTTCAGACAAGCCTTTGTAATGCAAGGCTCTATTTTGAAAGGTTCTTCCCAGATTGCAGGAGCATGCTCATATCAGTAGATGCTAAAGATGCTGGGAGGAGATAGTAGGAGCTCAGTGCTGCTGAGGAATGTAAACAAAGAAAACTGAGAACAAAGCACGGCTCTGAATGCAATTAAAAAGGTAAAGGTTTCCCCACGTCCGAATGGTCTAGTCGTGACTGACTGTAGGGGGCAGTGCTCATCTCCATTTTAAAGCCTGTGGAGCCAGCATTTTGTCCGAGGACAAGCTTCCGTGGTTATGTGGCCGGCATGACTATACGCCGTAGCGCACGGAATGCCATTACCTTCCCACCGAAGTGGTCCCTATTTTTCTCCTTGCATTTAGGTGCTTTCGAACTGCTAGGTTGGCAGGAGCTGGGACAAGCAACAGGAGCTCACTTCGTCGCGCAGTCTTGAACTCCCAACCTTCTGGTCGGAAAGCCCAGCAGCTGTGGTTTAACCCGCTGCGCCACCACGTCCCACCTGAATGCAATTAGTGGCTAGCAAATTGCCCCTAAGCACTCAAAATGGCCCGAAGGCTCTTTGCAACACAATCAGCAGGCAGTCAAAAGGTAAATTTCCATGTTCTTTCATTGATTTGGCGGGATATCGTGCGTTTTGTGGCTTAAGGAGCCCAATTTTGCATTGTATTGCTGTATTTCACAATTTGGACTGCCCCAACCCATGCATCATAATGATCAGGGAGTGACTAAACTTCCACCGGGAACAATATGAGGAAAAGGAGATGAAATATGGCAGCCAGGAGCAAACGATTAACCAACTTCACATGGTAGAACAGGGGTGTTATACATAAAGCCTGCTGAATGCAGCCCAGGAAGCAGTTTCTCTGGCCCCTTGTTCTATTTGGGTATATAATGAGTTTGTTTCTAGGATACGAAGGCTCCACCTGTAATCTGAAATGAGATGTAGGGCACAATCCTAACATGGAGTTAGGCCAACACAGTTAGGCCAGCAAGTTTGGCTGGCACCGTAAAGCGTGTTTGGACCACCTTCAGATTCAGGGAGGATGGTGCACGTCTCTGTGCCGGCCTCTCTGACACCGAGAGTGGTCCAAACTTACTTTACGGTATCCTTTGTGCCAGCCAAACTTGCTGGCCTAACTGTGCCAGCCCAACTCCAGGTTCGGCTTGTGCCCTGATGGACACATATTTTAAAACATATTTTATAGACTCCCAATGATTTGTGCACTGATTCATGGTCTTGTGAGTTCGAAATATTCCATGTAAGTGTTGTGGGATACACAATTGTTTGTGGCTTATCAAGTTAGCCCTTCCCTGGGAAGACTTTCCAAACATCATCTTGCTGCTTCCTGCATGTGACTGGTCAATAAGAATCCAAAAGCAGTGAGGTACATGCGTACTTTGAAGACTACCAGCCTTGGCCAGATAGCTAAAGTAAGTGCTCAAGTGAATAAAGAGCCAGGCTGAGTCCCACCTGGGACAGTTAAAACTAAATAGTCCAGAACAGTAGTTCCCAAACTGTGGGTCGGGACCTACCATTGGGTCACGAGCCAATTTTGGGTGGGACGCGAAGCATCTAGAGCAGCCATATTGAAAATATGGGAATGCTGGAAAGGGTGAGGGCTGTGTGGTTGTTTTGCTTACGTCAAGGTTGTAAATAGATTTTTTTCCCTTTCTGATTCACTTTGCTTTTGGGAAATGGCTGAGAAATCACCCAACTTATTGCTGCATTCTCAGGAAAGCAGCAGGCTCTGGCATCACAATGAGGGCACTTCCAGCCATGACATCACTTCCGGGGGGGGCGGGCTGGACAGATTGTCATTCTAAAAAATGGGTCCTGGTGGTAAAACGTTTGAGAACCATTGGTCTAGAAAATATGATCAATTAATTGATGACCTATATCTAGGTAAGTAAAACATGAAATAAATAAATAAATAAAACCCTACCCTAGTACAAACCAATAGTAGGGTGCTAATAACCTCGCCACTTAAAAAAAATGTGTGAAGCATTCATTAGAATTTTATTTGAATACTGTCTAGGATTTCAAGTGAGCAACAGCCACTATTAAGTTATGTTTCATACAAATCAAAACGGTGTCTAGGGAAAAGAGATGGCTTTTTATTTAGTAAGGAGATGTCCATGCAGGATTAATTTAGTGGAGAAAACAAAGCATTATTCATGGAGTTGTTGATTATTTAATGGAGTCAGAGGAAAATCAATCTCTCAAATCACACAAAACATTGAACTTTGGAAAAAAAAAACCCAAAAATATTAAAAATCAATTTGGCTGCTTTCTAACACCTACTCTGCTACTTTTAATGTGGCTGTGTTGCCTTGCATGCACAAAGTCCTAATCTACACATCACTGCAATGGTGCCAGAACTACTTCCCTGTGGTTCCTTTTGCCATTCCAGAACTTTCTGGGTACAGAAATAATGTAGGTTGGACCAATAGCATGGAGTTTATTTTTCTCACTTGGACCAGAAAACTGTGCTTCCCGAAAGCCTAGACTTGCAAATCAGTCTATCGGACTTGTAATCAGTGGTGTCTACCTGGCATTTGGTAATCACTGATTTAAACCTTCTATAAGGACCCCACTTCAGAATCAAGGCAGGCCCTTACTTATTGCATCCTGGAAGGTTGTTCCCGAATCCCTGGACAGATCTCAGGTAAGGTGCATCTTCTCAAGCGCTGCTCCAGGAGAGATATGGGAGGATAGCTCTTTTGGGCCTCAGAGCATGTTGTGGGAATGTGGTTACTCCACCCATTGCCCTTCTCCATTGGCCCAGAGTTGCGGATACCTCAGTGGGATACCTCCTCACTTACCAGGTGCAACTTCCAAGCCATGCTCTTGGCAGCGTCTCGTTGGGCCTCACATCACAGGCCTGGCAGTGGTTTACATCATCTCCCCAGGTCCTGGTTCTTCCTGTGAGTTTCCTCTTGGCCCCACCCCTGGCAGCCCAAAAGCCTTGCCCAACTCACCTACTCCTCATCTCCCTTTCCCTGGCCTCTGACCACTGAGCCAATTCTCTGGCTCAGCTTGTAGGTGAGCCCTCCTTAACCTGCTGGCACAACCCCTCCCCTCATTGCTGGCTCCCTGCCATCAGGCCATTTGAGACCACTTGGTGGCTGGTGGCATCTGCATGAAGCATCAGGGCACACTCACCTCCGGACACACATTCCTTGGCCTCATGGAATACCCAAAAGGCCCAGCTGACTGATGGGTAAGTCTGCACCCATACACCTTAGCATTCTGAGGATTACCTAAATCTCACCTCTCATCATTTTAATTTGTATGCATATAATGGCTTCCTTGTTGGACGTGGTGGCACTGCAGGTTAAACCGCTGAGCTGAGCTTGCTGACCAGAAGGTTGGCAGTTCGAGACCACGTGACGGAGTGACCTCCTGTTGCTTGTCCCAGCTTCTGCCAACCTAGCAGTTCAAAAGCACCTAAAAATGCAAGTAGATAAATAGGGACCACTTCGGTGGGAAGGTAATGGTGTTCCGTGCGCTACGGCATATAGTCATGCCGGCGACATGACCACAGAAGCTTGTCCTTGAACAGACGCCAGCTCTTTGGCTTAGAAACGGAGATGAGCACCGCCCCCTACAGTCGGTCATGACTAGACCATTTGGTCATGGAGAAACCTTTACCTTTTTAATGGTTTTCTACCAAGCTATTGTCTTAGATATTTTGATTTTTTAAAAACCAAATAAGTTCAAGAAACTGTTTGAATTGCATTTCAGCTAAGGAAAGGTTGTCCATTATCCTGTGTCCATGAATTCAAACAACAGGGGACAGATATGATTCCTAGGTCCAATTTAATTCCACAAAGCTATTGAGTGGCCATTTTTCATTCAATGGCTGTTGACTGCTGCTTTCTCTGTTCCATGTGGACAATGCCACAGCTGTTCCATCTTGGGATAATTCATGATGAAAGCATCTATAATATTTTGGCTGACCTATTCTGCTTTGGCACAGGAATATGCCTCTCTTCGAGACACTCAACAGCCATCTCATAAATCTATTACTTTATCTGCCAGCCGAACCTTTAACAAACTCCTAGCATTTAAAGTCAACCATTAAGCATGTCCATGGATGACGCTGTCTACTGTTTCAAGGGCAGACTCTGAACCTTGGCACATTCTTGTTCATTGATTACATGTGTTAGACAGCAGCAGGTAAAGTTGCACTCAGTATCAAGCACAGGTGGCTCTAAAAGAGAATAATGGAAAGAATGGAGAATGGAGAACTTGAACATTTCTTGCCTAAAAGCTAGAATGTGGATCTTCTCTTCAGTGATTTGGCTTTGACTTGCACGAGTATTCCACCTGTCACATGATTTGATCTTGACTCAACCATCCAGGTGATAGCCAAAATAATATCACCCAGGGCCAAATCCTAGGCTGCTCGCCTGCCCAATGGTATAGCAGTGCCAAATCAGCCCAATCGCTCACACAGAATCGAGGATGCTCTTGTTGGGCTCCAAGGCTCAGGAGGGGAAGAGAGGATGTGATGGCAGCCTCTGCTACCATGCCCTCCTCCCTCCCGGGTCTGCCTCCCATTCTGCCCTCTCCCACCCAGTTTTGCCCCCTAACCACCTTCCCCCTGCCCTCTGCCCATTCAGAAAGTCCTCCCCACCATCAGGGAGCATACCATTTGCAGTTCTAGCTGCTCCTGCCGCCAGTGTGAAGGCACAGTGCACAAGTGGCACAAGCCTGCCTGCCTGCCAGCGCTTCTCCCTTCCCAGCTGCTGCAATGTGCCTTATGGCACATTTGCGATAGCCATTGCCTGGGCAGCCTATGAGTGAGTGGGGCTGCCCAAGTGGAGGACCGGGCTGTCCGTGCTACTCTGGGTGATGCACTCAGCGATGGGATCTACAAATGACCTGGGGGAACGCTGGGCGGGACTTAGGCGGGACATCCGGGTGATTGGCAGCCCGTCTGCAGCAATCCGCAGCTGCCCTGGCCTCGGGGGGGGGGGCTCCTGCTCGCTGCGGAGGACGGGTGAGGGTCGCGCTGGGTGCCTGGGCGCGCAGCGGTGGGGAGCGCTAACCGGGGACAGCCCCCCCAGGCCAGGACAGCTGCAGAACGCTGCGGACGGGCAGCCAATCACGCGGAAGCCCCACGGAAGTCCCACTCAGTGTTCCCCCAGGTCATTTGTAGATCCCATCGCTGGATGCACTATGCAGGTTGAATGCAGCCACTGCACTGCTTTCTGAAGGTGGGGGTGTTCCTTGCCAGGTCATGTACTGTACTCTGTCTTGAGTTGTGGGATGGGTGCAAGGTGGGATCTAAACGTAATGAATGGTACCCACTTCCTGTACTGTCAGGATGGCTAGGGGTGCAGTGATGGGCATCAGCAAATGCGTGGAAGTGTAACACTTGAAAGAGAAACTGATATAACTGAAGGAGATGGAAGATGGTCATGCCAGGACAAAGCACCCATGCTCCAAAGGAGATGCACTGTGCACAGTACAAAGCGTGGTGCTAAGGAAAATGTCACCGGGTGCAATATGGAGTACATATGACAATGGTTTTCAAACCTTTTAGACCGGGACCCACTTTTTAGAATGGCATTTGTGTCAGGACCCACTGGAAGTGATGTCATTAACCAGGAAGTGATGTTGTGGCAGGAAGGGACATCGTCAAGCAGGAAGTGCTGTCATTGTAACACAATAAAATGACACTCCTGAAATGCAAATTGGCGTTCTTGGGCTGCAGCAATTGTACAGCTATGACACATCCCTGACAGAAAGAACGATGAGGACAAAATATGATGTAAAAGCACCGAACTAAAAAAATAATAAAATAATAATAATAATAATGCTAGTATTTATATACCGCCTTTCTTTGGTCATTAGATTGCTCCTCTGACTTTAATTCAAGGCGGTTTACATAGGCAGGCTTTATTTCGCTAAACCCCCAAGGTTTTTTTTACAAATTACAAAGAAGTTCTGTCTTTCAAGAACTACAACAACATACAGATAGAACTTTCATGGTCTAGTCTTTCTTTCTGGCCGCACGATTGCCTTCCTGCTGGCTGATAGTTGGTTTCTCTGCTCCCACCAAAGAAACAGCTGGCCCAGCACAACTCCTCTCTCACAGGCAGCTGGAGACAGCTCAGCTCTTATCAGTCGCAATTCTCAAGCTCTGCCGCTCACGGAAGCTTCCAGTGATCTTGAACTGGCGACCTTCGGATCTTATCTTCAGGCAAACGGAGGCTTTAACCCTCTCGACTAAACCTCCTGCCCCATTTGAAAACACCACCCATTTGAAAATTCAAACTGTTAACACTCACAAAAGGAATACAACAAGAGTAAGGTCTGCAGTTACCAAGTTGGCTGCTCCCAGCTTTCCGTGACCCACCTGACATCAAGTTGCAACCCACCAAGTGGGCCCCAGCCCCCAGTTTGAATAACACTGAGTCATATGACATTTGCTGGGCAGTCAGGGACAGAGCACGTGAGAACAGCTGGTGCAGACATACTCTGGCACTTGGACCCAGGGTTTGTGAGGCATATGCTCCTGTAAGCTCTCCAGGGTCCCCCAAGTTCCAGACACCAGGTCAGCCCAGGACGGTGCTAATTTTGGATAATGAAGACTGTGATTAACCAGAAAGAAACCAGAAGAGCGTGGCCAATGGCTCCCTTTTTGCTTCTTTTAATGGTACATTTCCTGTGTGGAATCCATGCAAATAGTATGTAATTCCTTAATGAAATGGGTCATAAGCTACCCTTGCATTGCAAAGGAGAAGCCAAGATGAAAGCGCGAGTGATTAAACCAACAGTCTAATTTCCTCTTTTATATAGAGGATTAATTCAATCTATTAAAAGACAGCGTTGTAATAGGCTAGGTGAAAGCAATGGTCTGTGCCGCGGAGAGGAAGACGTGTTTCTGATTCTCATTGCACTATATTGCTACCGGCCACAACAGGATGTGCCTGTGATCTCTAATTAACTGATGTTAAAATATTCCAGCTTCAGAAAAGCCTCTGCCGTCAGTCCATAAAGCGGGATTTTTGTTTGTTTGCTTCCTTTGTGAAAGTGATGTAGGATTAATACCGTGACATCGGATTTTGTTAGCAGGGATCTCTCTCTCTCTCTCTCTCTCTCTCTCTCTCTCTCTCTCTCTGTCTCTCTCTCTCTCTCTCTCTGTGTGTGTGTGTGTGTGTGTGTGTGTGTGTGTGTCTGTGTGTGTGTCTGTGTCTGCGTGTCTCTATCTATCTATCCAGTTATCTTTCTCAGGGCGCAATCCTATACCTGTCTACTCAGAAATAAGTCTCATTATAGTCAATGGAGCTTACTCCCAGGACAGTGTGGATAGGATTAAAGCCTCACTCTCAGAGAGCTGGAGCGGGCTCTGATTGCCCCTGGAGTGGGGCAGTGACGAAGGGTCACCAGTGACTGGAGGGGCACGAGGCCCTCCGCGCAACTTTGCCATGCCCCTTCCTTCCAGCATCTCTCCATTTCAGAGTGTGACGGAGGCAAGGGCAGGTGGGAGGTCCCAGCTCCATGCCGCTTTCTTCCATGGCATGCCCAGCTCCCTCACTGGCGCCCATGACTGCTGCTACACCATGACCTATGGGCGCCATCATGCCTCTGCCCTCTTGCTCTCTCTCTCTCTCTCTCTCTCTCTCTCTCTCTCTCTCT
>JAJKFI010013014.1:0-26927 GCA_029204185.1 Lerista edwardsae
TGTGTGTGTGTGCATCTCTCTCTCTCTCTCTCTCCCTCTCCCTCTCCTCACACACACACTCACATCATCATCATCAAACAGTATTTATATACTGCTTTTCAATACAAAGTTCACAAAGCACTTTACAGGCAAATAATAACAATCAAAAGTTAAATGGCTCCCTGTCCCTAAAGGGCTCACAATCTAAAAAAAAAAAAGCAGACCACCACCAGCAACAGCCGCTAGAAAAGACACTGCGCAGGGGTGAAGAGGGACAATTTGCTCTCCCCCTGCTAAATATAAGAGGAACACCACTTGAAAAAGTGCCTCTTGCCCAGTTAGCAGGGCACACACACAGACACACACAGACACATACTGTGCACAAATATTAAGCCACCATTAGGTTTGTTGTTTTAGCAACAGTATAATGGCCATATAAAATGCAAGGTTGAAGGAAGCCTAGTATACAGTAAGTGCTTAGAGTCAAGGGTGGTCACACTAAATCCTGACTTTTGCCTGAAAAAGTCATTTTGTTCTGAAAATTGTGTTTGAATTTTGTATACATGCTTCCTGTATTTTCTGTTTGCATCTTAACACAGACTGATGAATAAATAAAACATGTAGAGGAACAAATACTGCTGAAAGAAAGTCAGCATGGCTTCTGTAAGGGTAAGTGTTGCCTCACAAACCTTTTGTAATGCTTTGAAAAGGTCAACAGGCATGTGGATGTGGGTGAATCTGTGGATATCATTGGCCTGGATTTTCAGAAGGCGTTTGACACAGTCCCCCACCAAAGGCTGCTGATGAAACTTCACAGTCAGGGAATAAGAGGGCAGGTCCTCTTATGGATTCAGAATTGGTTAAGGGCCAGGAAACAGAGAGTGGGGGTCAATGGACAATTTTCACAATGGAGAGAGGTGAAAAGTGGAGTGCCCCAGGGATCTGTCTTGCGGCCCGTGCTTTTCAACTTGTTCATAAATGACCTGGAGACAGGGACAAACAGCGAGGTGGCCAAGTTTGCGGATGACACAAAACTTTTCTGGATGAAGACCAGAAGGGATTGTGAAGAGCTCCAGAAGGACCTCTCCAAGTTGGGGGAACGGGCAGCAAAATGGCAGATGCGTTTCAATGTAGACAAGTGTAAAGTGATGCACATTGGGGGAAAAAACCAAAACTTCACCTATAGGCTAATGGGTTCTGAACTGTCTGCGACAGCTCAAAAGAGAGATCTTGGGGTGCTGATGGACAATTCAATGAAGGTATCGACCCAGTGTGCGGCAGCAATTAAGAAGGCCAATTCCATGCTTGGGGTCATTAAAAAATGGGTTGAGAATAAAACAGCCAATATTATCATGCCGTTGTACAAATCAATGGTAAGGCCACACCTGGAATACTGTGTACAGTTCTGGTCACCTTATCTCAAAAAGGACATAGTGGAGATGGAAAAGGTGCAGAAGAGAGCGACAAAAATGATTACGGGGCTGGGGCACCTCCCTTATGAAGAAAGACTGCAGCGTTTGGGGCTCTTCAGCCTAGAAAAAAGGCGCCTGAGGGGGGACATGATTGAGACATACAAAATTATGCATGGAAGGGATAGAGTCGATAAAGGGATGTTCTTTTCCCTCTCTCAAAACACCAGAACCAGGGGTCATCCGCTATAACTGAGGGTTGGGAGAGTTAAAACAGATAAAAGGAAGTACTTTTTTACCCAGCGGGTAGTTAATCTGTGGAACTCTTTGCCACAGGAGGTGGTGATGGCATCTGGTCTAGATGCCTTTAAAAGGGGATTGGCCGGATTTCAGGAGGAAAGGTCCATTGTGGGCTATAGGCAATGATGGATTGTGCAACCTCTTTACTTTGGTGGTGGGCTACTTCAGAGTACTGGGTGCAAGGGAGTGGCCACAGGATGCAAGCATCTTGTTGTCTCATGCCTCCCTGGGGCACCTGGTGGGCCGCTGTGAGATACAGGAAGCTGGACTAGATGGGTCTTTGGCCTGATCCAGCAGGGCTCTTCTTATGTTCTTATGTTCTTATATAAATTGTTGCTAAAATAAATCTGGTGGTGGCCTAAGACTTTTGCCCAGTACTGGGCTCTTAGGTCTAGCGCCTAAGCAGGGGACATGATTGAGCCATACAAAATTATGCATGGGATGATTTGACAGAGGGAGGTTCTTTTCTCTCACAACACCAGAACCAGGGGGCATCCACTGAAATTTAGTGTTGGGAGAGTGAGTATAAGAAAATACTTTTTTTTTAACCCAGGTGGTAATTAATCTGTGGAACTCCTTGCTGCAGGTTGTGGTGGTGACATGTGGCCTGTATACCTTTAAAAGGGGATTAGGCAGATTTCTAGAGGAAAAGTACATTGTGGGCTATAGGCCATGATGGGTTGTGCAACCTCCTTACATTAGTAGTAGGCTACTACTTCAGATTCCGATTGCCCTTACTATCACATTATCACCTGGGTAGTATTTTCCCCAATAAATAACCGCATGTGAGATAACAGGCACATTCATTATTAACCAGCTCAGAGGAATCTTTTGTAGATTGTTTTGTCACCCTTGTCTGCTGCCTTGGCGTTCACATTTTTCTGCACGTCTCAGCGCTTGTTAGATGCATTGTTCTCGAGATGGTTATGTCAGGGATGTCACAAGCTTCTGGACAGAACCATGTTGTCCCAAAGATAACATTTTGTACAGCGTTGTACCTCTCAATTGAAATGCCATTCATTGTCAGGCTCTTCTGCGATCTGAATCTCATCTGGATAGAGCTGAGCTGCCTCTCAGATATAAAACTAGGAGATCTGGGGCAACTGAAATGCGTCCCAAGAGAACCCCAAAAGTAGCGTATATAATTGTGTATAAGTTGAGGAATTTATGCCTTCAAATTGCCCAGAAAACCTGACATTGACTTACACAAGGGGGAATACGGTAAATGCCTTGAGTCACATGGTGGGTGGAGCAAGGCTGTAGCTGTTCCCAGTGCTTCTGACTGTGCTCTAACCCTGCAGTCTCCTGGGCATGCTCAGAAGCTGCCCAGGAAAATGAATGGAGCCTTTTGGAAAGTGAAATTGAGCCACACTGCATGTTTACTCATGAGTAGGTGGCTGTGCCATGGTGCATTGGAAAGGGCAGGCCGAGTGGAATGCAACGCCACCAGAATAGTTCCGATCCAAAACCACTCAAGAAATAAGTGCCTCTCTCTAAATGTAGAAATGTATTGAACCTTATGGAAAGCGGAACGTACACATTTGCGTTTACTCGTGAGAGCTCTAGCCTTGGCCTTGCTGAGGTCTGGAGCATGTAGAGAAGCACACACCAGGTTCGCTACAACAATTCAGGTTGTGAGTGATTTATTGCGGCTTATTTACTAATGTGGTGGGGGGATGTAGGCAGATGTTTTAAACTGCGCTTTATGTCTTTGCTAGACTTGGGTGTTTGGTGAGATCCTCAAAGTTTTCCTACTATCTTTATTTCAATTTATCTACTAATGCAGAGGGCTGGAGGATGGGGAAGCAAGTTGGTAGCCTCTAGTTTTTTCCCAATTTTTGCCCCTGAGATTTATTTGTCTGCATGCCTGCAATCCTATGTTTATTTGAGTGCATGATTCCCCCACCCCATCTGGAAGTAACTTGGAAGCTCCTGGTCTTTCCCCAACTTTTGCCCCTGAGATTTATCTGCCTGAGAGCGCAATCCAAACCAGGAGTTAGGCCGGCACAGTTAGGCCACGACAGTTTGGCTGGCACAAGGGCCACTGTAAAGGCATCTGGACCACTCTCGGTGTCAAGGAGGATGGCACAGGTCTGTGTGCTGGCCTCTCTGACACCGAGAGTGGTCCAAACATACTTTATGGTGTCCTTTGTGCCGGCCTAACTCCAGGTTAGGATTGCACTCTTAGTTAATTTTAAAAGCGTCCAAAATTACTGCAGTAATTACTGCATAACCTGAGGCTCCCAGAATAGCTTTAAGTGGAGTATTGGCATGGAGTTGCAACCAACTGCACTCTTGGTCACAACCCATTGGTGGGTTGTGACCTCAGTTTGGGTAACACTAACCTATCCTGCTGCTCCTCTTTCCTGTCAGCTGCTGCTTCTGGACTGGCTTTTGCTGCTATGCTAGGAAAGAGATACAGTGCTCAGGCACACACCTGATGATATCAGGGTCCTAGCTCCACTGAGAGCAGAGGAGCCGGGCTATTGTGAACTCTGGCATCATTATAACTCTGGGTGAATGAACTTCCCCAGGCTTGATTTGGAAGTTTTGAAAGAACAGAATGTGGTTTATTCTGAACTCATTTCCAAACCCAGAGTGCAATCCTAACCTGGAGTTAGGCCAGCACAGTTAGTCCAGCAATGTTTGGTTGGCTCAAGAGCTACCATAAAGTATGTTTAGGCCACTCTCAGAGTTAGAGAGATCAGAACACAGACGTGCGCCATCCTCCCTGACTCCGAGAGTGGTCCAAACTTACTTTACTGTGGACCTTATACCAGCCAAACTTTGCTGGCCTAACTCTGCCGGCCTGACTCCAAGTTAGGATTATCCCCCAAGTCTGGACTTGGTCTTACTCTTGATGCCATAATTGGGGATGCAACAGAATCTGAACTCTTTGCAGTCTCTGACTATAGACCATGTCATGTGTAGCCAAACCCCTGTGTAGGAGCTCAGGGGCACAGGTGTGGCAAATGACCTGAGCCTGACCTCAGTCACACCTGCCTGGAAGGCAATCACTACCACGTTCATGTGTACCTCAAAGGGCTCAGACAAGATGGCTGCTGCTTAGCAGAGGAAAAGGAAGCCTGAACTAGTTCCCATGCTTTTGCCTGTGGACCTAAAGCAAGCCTTCTGCTTGACAGTTGCTTCTGTCTCCTTCTGTTGCAGCACCGCAAGGCAGTGTGTGCTTCCTGAGGCTTTCTGAAGCCTGTGTTTGTGCTCACACCAAGCTTGCTGGCTCGAGCGGTTGCCTTTCTCTCACCTCTCTCCTGACAAAGCCTGATCAACTGTATTCTTGGTGTGATTCGCTTTTTCTAGAACTCAGCCTGTTTGGATGCCGGATATTCTGATATTCTGCCGCCCTTGTTATGCAGGACGGCTCACTGCGCTCGGTCTGACCAGAGGGAACTCATCAGCTCCACTTCATCTGCTTATTTGCAGTGCCCTCATTGGTTATTCATGAAGCAGATGCCTTAGAAAGCAGGTATTGGTTGGATTAGCGGTGGCAGCTCTTCAGCTCTTCAGCCTCGGATGCATGCAGCTCATCACTGCTGCCTCCCCCCCCACCCCCGCCCAGTATGTGACCTTGAGAGCAAGGAAACTCTTAGCGTGCTCATCTCTAATGCCTTTGACTGTCAGCACAATCCTAGAAACGGCGCAGCGTCGATACAACAGGGTCGCATCCATAGGTCGCATCCCATTGAGCCTGCGCTGTGCCTCCCTTGCATCAGCTGAAGCCAGGTGGCGCTACAGAGGCACCATCATAGAGGGTGATGCTACAGGACTGGGGGAGGGCGTTCCTTCATGGGTGGTGGGTGGGCGATGGGCGGTGGGATGGGCCTGCAGGCGTGCCAGCTCGGGAGGTGGGCGGGCTTGGGAATCGGCCATATGGCCAAATCCTAAGCTCGATGGGCAGGCGCAGATCCGAGGAGCCCATAGGGGAGGCCCTTGCCGTGGGGAAGCTCCAGCCTGTCCTATATTGCGCTGGGATATGGCGCAGTCATTCCAGCGCAGTATAGGATCGCGCCCTGTGAGGTGTATGCATGCATGTGTGCCTGCAAATGCAGAGGGGAGTTGCACAGGTGTGTGTGCGCTCACAGGCATGCCAAGGCATAGCATGCATTGTCAGCACCTGTGGCAAGGCATATATTGTGCCCCCCCACACCCACACCCCCAACCCCAAGAAGAACACCGATGAGAACGGGGCTTCAGTTGAAGCCGGGGGAGGCGTCCAGAAGCCAGCAGCACCCTGACTCCAAGGAGAACACTGGGCGGACTCCACGGGGTCAGGGCTTTGGCTCGCCTCTTCAGCTGTAGCATGAGAGAGGCACAGAGGAGCCAGCAGCGCCTGCCCCCAAGGAGAAGACCGACCGTGTTCTCCTTGGGGGTAGGGCCCTGCCAGCTTTTGCATGTCTCTCCCAGGGTTCAAAAGGAATTCTTAGGGGCACAAAATGATCTGGGGACAAATTGTGCTGGCTAATGTTATTTATTTTTATCCTGCCTTTCCTCTGCCGAGACTGATGTCCAAGGTAGCTCACAACTCTCAAATTATAGATATATACATACAATACATACAGTAAAAGCAATAAATAAAATCATACTAAAATACATAAAATCATTGGAGTAGGGCAAACTATTTACAATCTAGGTGCCTCTAAGAATGTTGTACCCGGGGGTGATTTTGCACCCCTGTGCCCCCCCATAGTATGCCTGTGTGTGTGTGTGTGTGTGTGTGTGTGTGTGTGTGAGAGAGAGAGAGAGAGAGAGAGAGAGAGAGAGAGAGAGAGAGAGAGGTTTGCCTCCTTGTTATAATCAACCACTTTAATCACATGTCAGGTATCTCCAGAGGCGTCATTCAGGCGGAATGGCCCGGTACTCCATTCCGCTAGTTCCGCGGAGCTCCCGGGCCGCGCCGCTGCCTCGGAGGACGGGCGAGCTGCTGCTGGGCCCGCCTGCCCTCCCTTGCATCCGGAATCGCTCTAAAATGGAGCGATTCCGGCGCAGTGAGGCTTGGGGGGGCGTGGCAGCCCTCCGCCATAGGGGCGGAGGGCTGTCAATCATCTGAGCGTTCCGGTAGTTGGCGCGCTCGGATGACATCACTGGGTATCTCCCCATAAAACACACAAGACAAACTGGCCTGGCTGTGCAGAACTTGAACTTCAGTGTGAGGTAGCTGCACTACATACCAGTTCTCTAAGCAATTCCCACCACTTGCCATCACCAGACCCACAAGGATTGTCTCTGTTTGGCAGTAGTATCATGCATCCCATTTGTATCCAGACAAGAAGAAAAGAATAGTGGGGGCAGAATATAAAGAATGTGCCAGTTCTAGAGAATTTTTTGGCAATCCTTCTCCACGATGTATACCTGGTTTTGACATCTCCAGCTAAATATTTAAACATGCTTGTTTCTCTTGCTTGCATTATTGCATCACCTGCCATCTGCAAATGTGGTTACCGAGTATGATTGTAGTAAGGCCTTCCCAGATCTGTCAGGGTTGGCGATGGAAAACTGGAGAATAATACCTGGGGCTGAATATTTTACTTGCAAGGGCCTGGAATCAGCAATTAGCTGTAGTTACGCTTCATGTTTAGCTTTCAGGCAGCAAACCACACATATATACATACCAGCTCTCCCACTAGATCACCAAGATTTGAGATCTTGGAGCACAACTTGGGAATAAACATACCTGCCAGCTTTCCTAATCATAGGACTGGGCAATGTTTCACACTGATCAGAATTTCCACAAGAACTATGTCTTCCTCCAAAGACAGAAATATTTTCACAGTGGATTTTAGACTATGTTCCAACTGGGCAGCTTGAGCCACAGGCGGAGGGTTGTTCTTGGATAGCAGAGGAAGTAATATGGTCAGGATGCAGAGGCGCTTTAGTTCTTCTAAATCTAAACAAAGCTCATATCAGCGAGCAAAGCAAAACCTATGAAGTGTTATCAGGCAGCTTGGAGTGACACAGCGGCGTGCTGGTGTCCAAAGTCAAGTCGCTCCTTTACCTAAGTTATAACAAGCTTATATAAGCTAGGTGCTCGCTTATTCAAGACATCAGTACTAATTGGCAGAAACAAACTATTTGATACATAGCAAACTATTATGAAGGTTGCATCATTTCCCTCATTAGAAGAGCTCTTGTTATGCACCTGTTACAGACAAAGGCATCTTATCAGTCACATGCCACAGATAACAGAATGGACTGATGCTGCCAATGATATCCGCCTCATTAAGGAGAAGGGTAGCTAACTCAGAGCTCAGTCCTATACTGCGCTGGACTGTGCCTGTGCCAAATCCAATTCAGTATTGGGGAGGCTGGAGCCTTCCCACAGCAGTGGCACATTCGTGCCCTGACCATAGGGGTGGCTCCAGACTCCCCAAAGCACTACACAGCTCTGTGCCTGCTAAACAGGTGCGGCCTCCCAGTTGGGTTTAGGATTTGGCCTAATGGCCGAATCCTAAGCCTGCCCATGTCCCATCCCCAACCCCCCTCCCCCCGCCAATCCCATGCCTGGACAAACAAGGAGCCCCCCTCGTGCTCCCCTTGTGCTCCCTGTAGCGTTGCATCATTGTATGTGCTACAGGGCACATAGAATTGTATGTGCTACAGGCAGCAATGGGATCTACAAAGTACTTGGGGGAACAGAGGGCGGGATTTAGACAGGACTACCGTTTGATTGGCAGCCTGTCCGTGCACTTCCGCTTTCGTTCCGCTCGCCCCGCGGCCGTCCCTGGCCTCAGAGGGGGCGCCTGCTCGCCTGGGGGGGGGATGGGTGGCCCCTACCCTTCCCCCCAGGCAAGCAAGCAGCCGGTGCTATGGGGAGGCATAGCAGGAGGTTGGGGAGCAGCAGCCTCCTGGATGTCCCAGGGTAAAGGACCAAGGGTGAAGTAACCCTCTTTCCCAGTGACTGAGCTGAGGCTGACTTTACCTGCTTGAGCCGGTTTGACCTTCCTGGGGCTCCCCGCTTCCTCTCGTCGACGGTCAACAGGTACTGACGCACCCGGTACCTGCCACCCCAGAACCGGGCCCATCCCGGGGACACGACAGTGCCTTAAGGCACATCTTCATCATGGATTTGGAGGCAGGGCCAGTGCAAGCAGCAGCACTGGCCCACTGCGACCGTCAGCTGCACTGGTCCAGCGCCGGCTTGGCTCTTCTGGTGCAGGGTCACACTGAGGAGTGCTAGAGGCAAGCGGGAGGCATAACGGGGTGGCACTGGGGGTGGAGAGGGGAGCAGAGATGGGACATGGCCATACCCATGGCTGTCCCCAGGCTGGGTGGGCCTGATTCAGGCTGCTCCTGGCTTCATGGATTAGTGCCTGCCATATTGCTGGTGCAGATCTGAGCAGCCCCAGAGGGCTGGGTAGAATTTACCCCAGGGCAGGGCAGAAAATATCCCCTTGCCCTGCACTGAGCCACTGCTGTCTCCTGACGTCGTTAGGATGCAGCACAGGTGAGCTGGCTTGCCTACTCCAGCACAGGTTAGGATTTTACCCTGAGACTCTCCATCCCAGAACGGATTTGCCATGTTGCGACAGATGGGCTAATGCACTCTTGCACTCTTGGTTCTCTCAGAGGTCCGTGGGATGTAAAGTGGGGGCAGATTTGATCCCCTCTAGCAGCCCAGTGGTCTCTCCAGAACCACTGCAATTATTTTGAAGGCCCATCAGTGCATCCCAGACGGTGGCATGGAGATGCCTCGTGGTGTCGTGGCAAATTTTCATGTGCAGGACCTCATTACGACATTGCATCATAGACACAGGCCACTGAGATGACAACCGAAACAAAAGCAACTTTAAATGCCTTTGTTAGGGTGTTTTCTTTGCTTGCCACTTATTTCTACTTTGAAATTTATTGTATTTTATCTAGGGCAGTGGTTCAAAAATGTTGTAGCCCGCGACCCACTTTTTAGAATGACGATGTGTTGGTACCCACTGGAAGTGGTGTCATTAACCTGGAAGCAGTGGCAGCCCTGAGGGGGGGGCAAGGGGGCAAGAGGGACAGTGGCTATGATGCCCTCCCAAGCAGTTGCTCATCTGTTTAAAAATAAATCATATCCACACCTACCCAGGTGTAAGCCCCCTCGACTGCCAGGTAAGCTTCCATAGCCTCAATGTAGCATGAACTACCGTCTGTCTCTCAAGAAGGATTGTTGATCAACCTAGATTATTATATTATCGTTATTATTTATTTAATTTTTATCTCGCCTTTCTGCCCCATGGGCACCCAAGGCGGCTTACAACATTAAAATCATCACTTTAAAAACCACAACGATTAAAACAATGTTAAAAACAATATCATAACAGTTAAAAATTTAAAAACAAGCAAGCCCCGTGGATCCTTTAAAATATAAGATGAAGAATGTAAAATGCCAGCCAGCTTGTCAACAATTGAAGCCTTGTTTAAATAAAAAAGTCTTCAACCCCCACTGAAATATTGAACATATGAACATATATGAACATATGCCCTGAGGCAAATTTCTCAATTTGCCTCTGGCTGAGCCTGATGCTTCTTCTCATCTAAGGTACATTGAAGAAAAGTTTCAAAGGCAGGCCCTGAGCACTCCTGCTGCTGATGTCATGGCTCCTGCGTTACTCCCCCACCCTGCTCACTCTCAACAATATCTCCAGGGCTGCTTCATAATTCAAGAGAAAATGTTTGTGATATAGCCAGGGCTTGGTAAAAGAACCCCACCCCACTGCTTCAGCAGGGCATTGAGCCTGCCCTGATTGGCCATGTTAAGCCTCTTTGTGGGTGTCTAGAATGAATGGCAAAAGTCATCACCTGTCTACTCCAAATCAGCGGTGTTATTCTGCCAGAACGCTGGGCGGGACATCCGGGTGATCGACAGTCCACCCGTCACGTTCCGCAGTGTTACGCCGTTTGTGTAACCAATTACACTGCTTGCGTACGTTACGCAAATGGCGGAACGCTGCGGAACGCAATGGGTGGGCTGTCGATCACCCGGATGTCCCCGCCCAGCGTTCCGGCAGAATAACACTGCTGCTCCAAATCCATTGGAATTAATTGATGCCACAATACCTTGGAGAAAAACTTGGGGTGGAAGATCTACCTATCCTTGTGTGGATCTCTCTGGTCATTTCCCCCAGGACTGCAATTTTTGTTCATTTCTGGCAGTTGTCAAGATCAGTTGTGTGTGCTCTCAAGCTTCAAAGGCAGTCTGCAGAAGCCCAGGCAGAGGAATTAGGTTGCCAATAGCATCAGTTCATTGCATTGCAAAATACACATTTGGTAGCCGGCGATAATTCTGAGCCACAAAGATTTTTGCAAGGATGTCATGCGAGGACAAGATAAGACATACTGTTTGCCAATATTGGTCTTTTTTTTTTAGAACCAAAACAAAACAAAGAGAGGGATTAGGTTTGCAATCTGCGACAGAAGCCTCGCCAAACACAGTTGGACTTACTTCTGAGCAAGCTTCGAAAAAACTTATCCTCAGACTTATTTCTAAGGATGGTGCTGTTGGCAATCTTGTCCTTACTAGGCTGACCAGAGAGAATCATGCCAGGGCTTCTGTAAACTGGATGAATTGGAGTAAGAATACCCCCATTGCAACCTCCTCTCACGCAGCCCAATCCTGAGCTGCCCAGCCGCCCAAGCAAGCCATGGTAGCCAGGTGGCTATCGCTGCATCCTGTGGCAGCCAGGCAGCTGTGAGAGGCTCTGCGGGAGAAGGGGACGTGCGTCCCCTTTTCCCGCAGTAAGGATGCAGGCAGGTGAGTGGTCTCCTCTCCTCTCACCTCTGTGCTGGCTTAGAGGGGGTAGGAACCAACGTTGCTTGCCACTGCCGGCAACCAGACCTGCTGCAGTCTGCTCCGTTCTGCCAAAGGCTCCATCAGCACCCTAGGAGAAGCTGCCGTGCAAACTATATGGGCTGGCTCAGCATGAAGGCTGCCTCCGAGACTGGGCTAGTGCAGGCTACTGCTGGTTAGCCCTGGCCAGTCACCCACACCAAACACTGGGCTGAAAGTTAGTGCCCTAGCATGTCCTGAAAGCAGGCGACTGCGGTGGACTGCCCTCTGCTAGCCCCACTCAGTGATGGCCTTCGCATTGATCTGGTCCATTCAGTCGTATGCAGAGGTTTCGACCAGGTAGCTGATAGGGCTTTTGGTACAGCAGGTGTGCTGTGTGGTGAGATGGGTCAGGACGAAGTGCAACAGGTCTGGCCACTGCCAGAAGCAAGCAGTTTCCAGCCCTTGTCAATAGTGTTTTTTTGAGTGTGGAAAAGCATTCTTTGAAGCTCTGCTTGCTGGGCCAAGTCTCCAACCGCTGTTGGTCTTGGTGCCCGGCGGCAGGTGTCCAAGGGTCCCCTGTGGATCACCAGCCATCACCTCAAGTACCACTGGTGGTACCCATACCACTGGTTGAGAACAACTGATGTAGAGAATATACTCTGAGGGCCAGCTTGCTTGTATCATCAGGTACTTTAAAGGAGAAAGTACATGGGAGATGTGTGAGCAAGCGTAACTTCTGTTTTAACAATACTGAAGTATGAAAGCATACCAAGTTAAAATGGCTATCGTCTCGTATTTGAATCAGTATCTCTAAAATGACAAGCACAGCCCCATCTTACGCTTCAGCTCCACTGCCGGCACCAGCATTCTAGTGGCAGAGGATGCTCATAAATGCATGCACAGAAGTGCGCAGAGTCATGTGCTTCCTGACCACTGCCGTAGATGCCGTGGAGTATGCTGCACACAGTGATGGTCAGGAGAAACGCCACCAACATTGGTAAATTGGCAGGCTGGGTGGAATGGGGAGAGTGGGTGGGTGAAATGGGGCAGATTGGGGGAAGAAAAAGGGACGTTCGGAGGTGGGAAGAGGCACCAGGACATGCACCGGGATGCTATCTCCTCCAGAGGCTCCTGACAACCCCCCATTGTCTCCTCAGACTTGCCCCAGCTATAAAACAGGTGCAGGTCTGAGGAGACCCATTGGCAATTGAGGGACTTAGGGAGGGGTAAGGGAAAATATGAAACAATTCAAAGGAGAGATAGGGCAATGGGGATCAACTTACTTTTTTTTTTTAAATATTTTTATTTTTTTCCATAACCATAAGGGTTATGGGGTAGGGAAGAAGGGAAAAAATACAACATAGGAAACTATGAAAACATTGGGTTACATACATAAGGTAGACTACAACTGGGATAACAGCGTATCATTTTTTCCAGATTATAACATCATTTAAAATTCTAATCTTCCTATACCCGATCTCCCACTTCACACTCTATCATCTGTCTATTCAATCTTCATTTAACAAATCTTTTTTTAACAATTGCATCTCATAATAGACATATAAAGTTAGCTTCTTAATTCCTTCTATTTCTATATTCTCTATGATTCTTCTACTGTCCATACAACATATCTATCCATCTATAAAAAGGTTCCCAATACATTTTAATTTTCTGTTTCCATCTTTCATCCTTTCTGACAAATTATCCATTTCAGCAACCTCATAAATTTTCTCTATCACCCTTTCTAAGTTTGGGCTGTTTTCATGTTTCTACATCTGTTCGTATAACAGCCTTTCAGCAGTATTTACATGTATTATTAAATATTTTCTATCTTGTTCTTGTACTGTTGACACCATATGTGGGAGGAACAATTCTGGTTCAAACGGGATCACACAATTTAACATTTCCTGTAATATTCCATGAATTAACACCCAGAATTTATTTGCTCTTTCACAAGCCCACCACATATGGTAATATGTGCCTTGGTTATTTTTACACTTCCAACATTTATTCGATACCCCTTGATACATTTTAGCTAATCTCTCTGATGACAGGTGCCATCTATAAAACCTTTTATACATATTCTCTTTAAAAGATGGTGCTTTACTCATTTTAATATTTGTCTTCCATTTTTTCCCATTCTTCTAACATTACAGCGTGTCCAAAGTTTTTAGCCCATTGTGTCATAGCCTCCTTGACTGTTTCATCCTCCATCTTAATGTTCAGCAGAAAACAGTACATCTTCTTTATGTATTGTTCTTTATCTTCTAAAAATAACTTATCGAACTCTATCTCTTCCTGATAAAAACCTACTTTAATATCTTCTCTGATCCTCGATCTGATTTGCATTTCAGAACACTGGTTAAGATTTATGTCTTTTTTCTCTAGTTCCACCTTCGCATGTAATTCATCTTTAGAATTCAATAATTCTTTATACGTTCTATTCTGATCTTTAATCCGGTTTTCTTGCAATTTCTAAGGGTTTTATCCATCTCGGGATTTTCGTGTATACTTTGTATCTTATTTGGTCCCATATCCATAATAAAGATCTTCTTAAAATATACTGTTTAAAAAGTCCAAGATATTTTGCTTTGTCATATATCAAGAAAGCATGCCAGACAATTTATACATTGTGATCTTCTAGTTTTAAATATCTTTGATTGCCTGCATTGCCCCAATCCTTAATCCAATTGAGCGCTGCAGCTTGGTAGTATATCTGCCAGTCAGGAACTCCAAATCTGGCTTTACTCTTATCTTCCTTTAGTAGTTTCAATTTTATTCTTGGTTTCTTGCCATTCCAAATAAATCTTGTAGTGATCTTGTTTTCTGTAGAAAAGTTTTTTTTTCCAGAATAATAGGTATTGTCTGAAAAAGGAACAGAATCTTTAGTAATATATTCATCTTTGTTGCTGCTATTCTTCCCATGAAAGACAGTTGTAATTTCTTCCATTTTACCACATCCTTTTGAATTTCTTTTAACAGTTTCAAGTAATTATCTTCCATCAATGTACTAGTTCTTTTCGTCATTGTAATGCCTAAGTATTGTACTTTATCTGCAACTTGTAATCCAAAATTTCTTAAATGAACTACTTCTATTTCCTTTATATTCTTCAGTAGCATCTTTGTTTTTTGATAGTTAACTTTCAGTCCTGCCACTTCCTCATATCTTTCTAAATCTTGCAGTAAGTATTCCAAAGAATCTTTCGGGTCTTGCAACACAAAAATGAAGTTGTCTGCATACTCCTGCAATTTATATTCTTCATTTTGTATTTTCAGATCCTTTAATCTTTTGTCATCTCTTATTACATTATTCAATGTCTCCAATATTAAAATAAACAGAAATGGGGAAAGTGGGCATCCCTGTCTTGTTCCTTGTTGAATATTTATCTCTTTTGTGTAGCCTCCATTGATTGTGTAGCCATCACAATCTCCATCTCCATTGTGTAGCCTCCATCTTTGCCTTTTGGTCGATGTAAATACTCTTCAATGTCCCTAGAAATTTTTCTTCGAACTGCATCTCTTCTAGTTGGTTTGACATAAAGTCCCAATTCACATTATTGAAGGCTTTCTGTGTGTCCAAAAAAATCAATCCCATTTTTCTGTCTGGATGCACTTCGTAAAAGTCTACTACATTAATCAGAGTCCTTATATTGTTTTTTAAATGTCTTTTGGGTAAAAACCCAGCTTGATCTTCATGTACAGAGGCAGATCTAAGGGGGGGGGCAAATCTGTAAGTTTTGCAAGAAGCCTTACCCTGCCATGTAAATCCCTCCTCTCCCTTGCTGCTGTAGCCAGTAAGCAACGCCACGATGTTGCTGTTCCCTGTGAGAATTGGCTAGAACAGTGCAGGAGAGGAGTGTTTTCCACTGCAAGGTAAGGCTTCTTGCAAAACGTACAGATTTGCCCCCCCTTAGATCCGCCTCTGTTCATGTATCAGTTGATTTAAGACTTTCTTTAATCTTGTGACAAGGATTGAAACAAAGATTTTTTAATCCACATTTAATAACGAGATAGGTCTATACTACTTAATTTCTTTTCCATCTGTGTTTGGTTTATGTATCAATGTTATAACAGCTTCATTCTAAGTCCTTGGAACCGTTCCTGTCTCCCATATTTCTTCTGTTAATCTTTTAAATGGCATCAATAATACTTCCTCAAAGGTCTTATAATATTCCTCCCATAAACCAACCAGTCCTGGGGCTTTCTGACTCTTCTGCTTTTTGAAAGCTTCCACCACTTCATTCACTTTTATCGTCTCTTCTAGTAGTTTTTTGCTTTCTTCTGATAACTTCAACTTGTTATTGTTCTTCAGATACTCTCTCTGCTTATTTTTATCTAATTCATTTCTCTCATATAAAGAACTGTAAAAATCTTCAACTATTCTCTTCATATCTTCTATAGATATATCTTTCATTTCCTTGGTCATTTTTCAAAATGTTGATTACGTTCCTTTGTCTTTCTCTTCTCAATCTATAGGCTAACCATCTTCTAGTTTTATTTGCTTTTTCAAAGAAGTTTTGTTTGGCCATTCTTAAATTTCATTACATTTCTTCTGTTTGAATAATTCTGACTTCATGCTGTAGTCTTTTAATTTTCAAGAGGCTTCTCTTATTATCTTTATCATTTTGTGACTTCTCCTCTTCATCTTTCAATGTTTGCAAAATTGTTTCCAGTCTTTGATCTTTCTCCCTTTTTTGTTTGACCACATATCTAATCACCATTCCTCTAAAATATGCTTTGCTCATGTCCCACACTGTTTGCATCTTCATATCTGGTTGGATATTAATTCTGAAGAAAAATTCCATCTCTTTTTTACAATAGTCTCTGAAGAGTTGGTCCCTTAAGTGCATTGTATTTAATCTCCAACTTGTTTTTCTCAATCTCCTATTAAAAATTAGAAGAATAGGACTATGATCTGCAAAAGTCATTGGCAAAATCTCTATTTCAAAATTCATGTCCATCCTTTGAATTGTAGTCCAACATATATCTTTTCTAGACCAAGAATTGTGTCGACTGGAAAAGAAGGTAACTTTCTTGTGTGGGTATTGTGTTCTCCAACAGTCAATTAAGCTCAATTCTTCAGCCATGTCAAAAAAAGTTTTCGGCGCAAGACCTCCTTTCCTTTTCCTATTTGTTGAGCTTCTGTCCAACTGTTTATCAAGCACTGCATTGAAGTCTCCCAACAGGTAAATGTCCTGTGTTTCAAATGTCATTATTTTCTGATGTAATTTAGCATTAAAAGATTCCTGTTGGGAGTTTGGAGCATAAATATTTACAATCAGCACTTTTTTATTATCTAGATTTACTTTGACCATCAAGATTCTTCCATCTTCCGACTTCCATTTTAATTTTGGTTCCAGTCTTGTTTTGATGTTTGTGGCCATGCCTTTTTTCTTCTTTTCTTTGTCTGATGCATAAAAGAGTTTTCCCATCTTTGGATTCTCTATATGTGAAATATGATCCTCTCTAATATGTTTTCTTGTAAACAAATTATATCCAAATTTAATTTTATCAACTGATGAAAAGTTTTCCTTCTTTTACGGGGTGAGTTCAATCCATTAATGTTTAACAAAAGTATCTTTAATTGTCTTCCCGCCATCTTTACTTCCTTTTACTTTTAAATTTAAAACTTCCGAGTCCTTTGAATTTTAGCCTCTGTCTTGTCTCTCATTTTTGACTTGGGGCTTCCTCTCCCAACAGTTCCTCTTCTTTTTCTTCCTCCTGTTATTTCCTGTTTCTCTTCTTCCTCTTCTTCTTCCTCTGGTTCTTCTGAATCTTCTTCTGTCTCTTTTTGTTCTTGCTCCGGTTCGTCTTCCCTCTCTGATTGCTTTGAGAAAAGCTCCTTTCTATTCTGTTTTTCCCCTTTTTCTTGATTGTCACTTCCATTATCTTCTCAAGCCCCTAGTTCCTCTCCAAACTTCTTCAAAAAGTCTGTCAATTTCATTGTTAAGTTAATGTTCTTAATGTTGAGTTAATGTATCTTCTAGTCTTATATGTGAATAGCAGACCTTCCGGAATTCCCCATCTGTATCTCATTTGATTTCTTCTTAACATTGCCGTAAAGGTTCTATATGGTTGTCTTCTTTGTCTCACCTGCCACGGAATGTCTCTCAAAATCCTCAAAGTTTTCCCTTCAAGGACTCTCTCTTTTTCCTCCAGCAAGTTTAAGATGTAAAATCTTGCATTTCTTCTTTCAAATCTGTTTATAATCTCTCTTGGTAAATTATAATATCTGGACCTGCTGGAGTTCGATCTGTAAACCTTTTCAATTCCTTCTCTTATAATGTCCTCTTCAATCTCCAAGTCTGTACTTAGCCACTCTTGCACCCTATCCCTAATATTTTCTTCCGGTTTTTCTCCAAAATTTTGTATTCTGATGATAAAACTTGTCTGGTCCAGTTCTTGTTTCATGATGCTTATCTCCCAATCCAGATTCTTCTCTTTAACTTTTTTAATCTCCTCTTGCATCTGTTCTACTTTTTGATTGTCTTTTTTTCCAATTTTTTAAAAATCATTCACCTTGTTTTTTGTCTGCATCATCTGCTATTACAATGCTGTAAGTGTACCATCCATCTTCTCAATCCAGCTTGAGAGCCTTTCTATGTCTTTTGATACCTTCTCCTCTGTTTGTTTGATAGTTTTGTTGTCTTCCCCATCACCCTTTACATTTCTATCATAACACTTTGCGAGTCCGTTCTTTGTTCTTGAATCTTTTGTTCTTGTCCTCCCAATGCGGCAAGTGATGTTATTACTTGTGGGGATGCTCTAGGTTTGGGAAGTTGTCTCTTATCCTTGTCTGTCTCTTTGGTTGACATCTTGAAGTCCTTATGGAATTATTTTCTTACATCTCTACTTAATATCTTTGGTTAATATAAATCTAATATTGTTGCAAATTTAAATTTAAAAAGTCAGTATCTTAATATTCATTCAATTACTAATACACTCTTATTACCTTTAATTGTTAATTTCTTTGCCTTGAAAGGAAGGAACGATGTTAGAAAAAATAGTCAATAATAAAAATAATTATAATACTAGCAATTCAAAACGGATTAAATCTCCCCCGCAGTTCATTTAAGGTCTTCCCACCCCCTGATTCAATCACCTTGACAATAAATTTGCTTACAATGTTCAAATAAATTCAACTGATACTAGTCTCTTGTTACCAATACTCCATAGTGTGTTTTCCCTTGTCTTCTTCCCTCTGAGTTAATTGTAAAGTTGTTCTTATATCTCTTTTATGTTCCTTTATGCAATTGAAATTTCAAGTTTGCATCTGTCTCTGTCTCTTTAAGGCCAGCGCTTACCAAGTATTCCATTTGTAATGGCTGTGAAATCGAAACCACATTCCAAAGTTCAAAACAAAGGGTCACTTTCCCTCTCGCCATAGCTCTTTGTTCTCTCTTTTAGTTAATCCAACCCCCAAAAGAAAAGACCACTCGTCCTTGATCTAGCCAGATCAAGAGTCAAATTCAAAAATTAACCCACCTCTGATAGTTTAATCATCCACAAGAAACACAAAGAAAAGAAGGGGGGAAAATTCATTTGTACTCCAATCACCAGAAGCCAAATGATCTCTATCCACATCAGATTCTGCACCCTTTTTATTGCCAATTTATGTTCCTGTCATCAGATCATCGCCAGCACTCTGTGATCACTTTAGTTATAGATTTATTCCAAAAGAAAATTTCCTAAATTGAGACGCAGAGCTTTTACTCCCTCTCTCCATCACTCTGACTTTCTCCGCCTTAGGCACTTCACATCCAGGACAATATCCCCCTCAGTAATTGCACTTAAGTTCAATCAATTAACCCTCTTTTTGCCGCAAATAGTCCTTTTTCTTTTTTCTTTTTGCTGTATGATCCACAAAAGTATTCTCTACAGGGTTCAGTTTAAAGCACACACTCAGTCTGTTTCTCCCGCCGTAGGATGCTCCAAGCTGCTTCTCCTTTCTCTTTTTTGCTTTTCCCCCTGCTTTTATTTTCAGCTGATCTGTAAATTTGAATTGTCTTATTATGCCCACTTACTTTCAACTTTCCAATTATGGTGTTGGCCAAGAAATTAAAAGACATTTACTTCTTGGGAGGAAAGCTATGGCAAACCTAGACAACTTAATAAAAAGCCGAGACATCACCCTGCCAACAAGGTTCACATAGTCAAAGTGATGGTTTTCCCAGTAGCAATGTATGGCTGTAAATGCTGGACCATACGAAAGGCAGAGCGCCAAAGAATAGATGCTTTTGAATTATGGTGTTGGAGAAGACGCTTGAGAGTCCCCGGGACTGCAAGGAGATCCAATCGGTCAATCCTCCAGGAAGTCAAGCCTGATTGCTCCCTGGAAGGACAAATCCTGAAGCTGAAGCTCCAGTACTTTGGCCACCTCATGAGAAGAGAGGACTCTTTAGAAAAGACCCTCATGCTGGGAAAGATAGAAGGCAAAAGGAGAAGGGGTTGGCAGAGGATGAGATGGTTAGAGAGTGTCACCGAAGCGATGAACATGAAATTGGGTGAACTCCGGAAGCTAGTGGAGGACAGGGAGGCCTGGCGTGCTGTGGTCCATGGGGTCGCGAAGAGTCGGACACGACTTAGCGACTGAACAACAACAACTTTCAGTTGCTTGTGATTTGTCTAATCAGGACAATTAGAATCCGAAGTTAGTATGTTTCAGTTGAGTTCAGTCCATTTCTGCCTGTCTCCCAGCTGGTGACAGTGCCGACAGCTATTCGCGCTCCATAATGGTGGGCTCAATTTCTGATGGTTCCTGCTCTGGGATAGTCCAGGGCTCTCTGCCACTGCTGCTGCAGTAATAGACCCCCCTCCCCGAACACACGTCCCCTGCCTCCGGGTCTTCTCCTAGACGCTCGGAGGGTCGCCCACACCTGGACAACCAGGTATACCCACCAGATTGGTTGCTATCCTGGAGAGTACCGGGAGTCCACAACCCCTCACCACGGCACTAAACTCTGCCGTGGGGATCAACTTACTTTCTAAGATACCTTTTATTTCCTTTTTAATGAAAACCTCAAACAAAATAACATGAATTCTGGTAAGCAACATGGCAGAACTGGACCCAACAGAAGCAAGGGGGACTTGCCAAACATGAAGCGTGTTTGGACCACTCTTAGAATCAGGAGGATGGTGCACATCTGTGTGCTGGCCTCTCTGACTCTGAGAGTGGTCCAAACATACTTTACGGTGGCCCTTGTGCTGGCCAAACTTTGCTGGCTTAACTTAGGTCGGCCTAACTCGGTTTAAGGTTGCGCTCTGAAGTGTGTTTTTCATCCTGATTACAGCCTGTTGCTTGTGTTTCCAAGCTGTGCTGGTGTCAAATTTTCCCTGATACATTTACAGCATGCCCCAGTATCTGCTGGGGTTCCGTTCCACACACACACACACACACACACACACACACACACACACACACACACCTGAAACCATGGATACTGTGGATGCCTTTTTAAAGATAGGGGAAAATCAGTAGTTTTACTGCAACAAGGTAAAAAAGAGATTTGTTTAATGTTCCCCTCCCTTTTTAAAAGGCATCCCAGTATCCATGGTATCCGTGGACAACTCAAACTTTGGATACCGAATCAGTAGATCCTGAGGACGCTTGTATCTTCCTTCCACTTGATTCCTTGCTTCTCTTTTGGTCTTAAGGTACAACTTGTCATGGTTTTGTTCATCTCTGTCCTTAAGGGTGATACGGACAGAGATGAACAACACCATGACAAAACTTAACGGTTATATAATGGCTCTTGTTAATGCCAACAGTAGCACCAACAGAAACCAAATAGAAGCAAACCATTCTTTATATGCTTTCCTTTCTATAAATATCTGCTCTGTGGACGGCCTATTGTGGAGTCAACACAGCAGGCAAGCAAACAAAAGTAATCAGCTGCCCAGAATCCATAAGGAAAACATGAAATGAAGACAGAGAGCAACTGTTTTGTGCAGTAAAGAGGGTGAGCTGAGTAGGGGGTAACGCTAGCAGCTTGCATCTGAGCAGCCAGCTTCCCACTTATTTGCAGCTAAACAGTATTCATCCGGGGGGGGGGATAATTGATGTCAAATCCTTTGCAGTTTGCACCTTATTAATGAGATACAAATTAACACTTCATTAATGGGGTTGAAATCAACACCTCATAAATGAGGTACAACTCATTAACGAGGTAAAATGAATCCTTGCTACTCACCGCATTTCAGTGCCTGCATCTCACTGCTTCCAGTCCCCCTGGGTCATAGAGGTGAGGCTAGAATGGCTGTTTTTATCTGCCTTGTTATGAGTTCTCCATCCAGAGTAAACTACAGCAGGTGAAAATGGGCCTCCAGCACAATCCTATGCACATCTACCCATTGTAAGTCCCATTGTGTCAGTGGGGCTTGGGAAGTGTGTATAGAATTGCACTTCTAATGTATCATAGAATCATAGAGTTGGAAGGGACCTACAAGGTCATCTAGCCCAACCCCTTGCCTTTAGCAGGAAATCCTCCTAGAGCATCTCCAGCAGGTGCTTGTCAAGCCTCTGCTTGAAAGTCTCCAGTGAGGGAGAATCCACCACCTCCCTTGGCAATCTATTCCATCGTCGAACCACTCTTACCATCAAGAAATTCTTCCTGATGTCCAGCCGGAATCTCCAGTCTTGCAGTGTGTACCCATTATGAGTCTTAAAATGGAAAGGTAGATAATGCGGAGTGACTTGGGCAAACGAAGAGCCCAATCCAATACAGCCTGGGAGTGCAGTGGTACCCAGGCGGCAGCCAGGCAGCTCCAGGAGCCTCTGCGGGGAAAGGGGATGTTCATCCCCTTTCCCCACGGTAAGGGCACAGAGCGGGCAATGGGTCTTCCCACTACTGTGCTATTTGGCTGGCACAGGCCTCCAAATAAGGCAGCGTGGCTTACTTGGAAGTCAGGAACTAGTGGCGAGAGTCACCACCAGTCCTGCCCCCACTCCACCCCTCCCTCCTGCCCTGGAATGCCCTCCCGCTCTGCCCAGAATGGCCGCATCGGCAGCAAGCGGTGAACTCCCCACTCACTGGCGACTGGTGCGCCCTCCAGGGTGCACGCGGCTGGCATTTCCATGGTGCTTCCAAAGGGGAGGTAAAAAGAGTCCCTCCAGGCTGCATGGAGGCTGTTTAAAATAATAGTAGTAGAGGCCCAGCAGAAGTGTGTACCGCAAAGAAAGAAGGGTTCGACAAGGTCCAGGAGGGTGCCTGCATGGCTGACAAACAAAGTTAGAGAAGCTGTAAAGAGCAAGGAAGCTTCTTTCCATAAATGGAAGTCTTGCCCCAGTGAGGAGAATAAAGAAGAACAAAGTCTGGCAAAAGACAAGTAAGAAGGTGATACGGGAGGCCAAGAAAGCGTTTGAGGAACGCATGCCTAGCAACATAAAGGGGAATAATAAAAGCTTCGTCAAATATGTTAGAAGCAGGAAACCTGCCAGAGAGGCGGTTGGCCCGCTGGATGGTGGGGGAGGAAAAGAGGAGATAAAAGGGGACTTGGAGATTGCAGAGAAATTGAATGAATTCTTTGCGTCCGTCTTCACAGCAGAAGAACTTGGGCAGATACCGCAGCCCAAACAGCCCTTTCTAACTAAGGAATTAAATCAGATACTGGTTAATAAAGAAGATGTTTTAGATCAAATTGATAAACTACATATAAATAAGTCACCAGGCCCAGATGGTATACACCCAAGAGTAATTAAGGAACTAAAGAACGAAGTTGCTGACCTCTTAACTAAAGTATGCAACTTGTCCCTTCAAACGGCCACAGTGCCAGAGGATTGGAGGATAGCCAATGTCACGCCAATCTTTAAAAAAGGGAGAAGGGGGGACCCTGGAAACTACAGGCCAGTCAGCCTAACGTCTGTTCCGGGTAAGATAGTGGAAAGCCTCATCAAAGATAAAATCCTAAAACACGGAGAGGAACAAGTACTGCTCAAGGAAAGTCAGCATGGCTTCTGTAAGGGTAAGTCTTGCCTCATGAACCTTTTGGAATTCTTTGAAAAGGTCAACAGGCACGTGGATGTGGGTGAACCTGTGGATATCATATACCTGGATTTTCAGAAGGCATTTGACACAGTCCCCCACCAAAGGCTGCTGAAGAAACTTCACAGTCAGGGAATAAGCGGGCAGGTCCTCTTATGGATCCAGGATTGGTTGAGGGCCAGGAAACAGAGAGTGGGGGTCAATGGGCAATTTTCAGAATGGAGAGAGGTGAAAAGTGGAGTGCCCCAGGGATCTGTCTTGGGGCCCGTGCTTTTCAATTTATTCATAAATGACCTGGAGACAGGGATAAGCAGCGAGGTGGCCATGTTTGCGGATGACACAAAACTTTTCCAGGTAGTGAAAACCAGAAAGGATTGTGAAGAGCTCCAGAAGGATCTCTCCAAGTTGGGGGAATGGGCAGCCAAATGGCACATGCGTTTCAATGTAGACAAATGTAAAGTGATGCACATTGGGGCCAAAAACCAAAACGTCACCTATAGGCTAATGGGTTCTGAGCTGTCTGTGACATCTCAGGAAAGAGATCTTGGGGTGCTGGTGGACAATTCAATGAAGGTATCGACCCAGTGTGCGTCAGCAATTAAGAAGGCCAATTCCATGCTTGGGGTCATTAAAAAAAGGGTTGAGAATAAAACAGCCAATATTATCATGCCATTGTACACATCGATGGTAAGGCCACACCTGGAATATTGTGTCCAGTTCTGGTCGCCGCACCTCAAAAAGGACATAGTGGAGCTGGAAAAGGTGCAGAAGAGAACGACAAAAATGATTACGGGGCTGGGGCACCTCCCTTATGAAGAAAGACTGCAGCGTTTGGGGCTCTTCAGTCTAGAAAAAAGGCGCCTGAGGGGGGACATGATTGAGACCTACAAAATTATGCATGGGAGGGATAGAGTTGATAGAGGGATGTTCTTTTCCCTCTCTCACAACACCAGAACCAGGGGGCATCCGCTAAAACTGAGGGTTGGGAGAGTTAAAACAGATAAAAGGAAGTACTTTTTTACCCAGCGGGTAGTTAATCTGTGGAACTCTTTGCCACAGGAGGTGGTGATGGCCTCTTAAATCCCCTTTAAGAGGGGATTGGACGGATTTCTGGAGGAAAGGTCCATCGTGGGCTATAGGCAAGGTGGTGCTTAAAAAGGTGGTGGGCTACTTCAGAGTACCGGGTGCAAGGGAGTGGCCACAGGATGCAAGCATCTTGTTGTCTCATGCCTCCCTGGGGCACCTGGTGGGCCGCTGTGAGATACAGGAAGCTGGACTAGATGGGCCTTTGGCCTGATCCAGCAGGGCTCTTCTTATGTTCTTATGTTCTTATGAGAGTGGTCCAAACATACTTTACAGTGTCCCTTGTGCTGGCCAAACTGCTGCCTTAACTGTGCCGGCTTAACTCCAGGTTAGGATTGCGCCCTCAATGTGTTTTATATTTTATAGGTTTTTTTTTTTTTTAACTACTGTGGCTCAGTTTCGGGACACTGCACAAAACTGGCATAGATATACACAAATAAATGCATTGGGGATTTTTGAAAAGCACTCTGCATTAGAGGCAGACAGATCGTTCAACATATCAACTTTAATTTCATTTGAGCAATTAAATCTAGATCAGTGTGTGCTCTTCACTGACAAACATTTGCACAGGCCAATGCGCCTTCTTGATGAGACTGGTTAACCTCTTGGGGTCAGCTCGCACAATACATTCCAGTGGGGGAAAAATGTGTTTCTTTTGCTTTAGCATGGAAAGTGGGGGGCTTCTGCATCTCAAATCTGTGCGTTCCATAACAGAAGGGTGTTAAAAGGATCTGTTGAAATGGTGAGGATATTTCGTAATAATTTTTCGTCTGATATGAAAGTCCCCTTTGGTGTGGGATGAGGTGTGATCAGAGGCATAGCTAAAGAAGTGCAGGGGGGTGCAGTTGCACCGGGCAACAAGCTTTAGGGGGGCAACAAGCTGAGCTTGAAATTAATGGCCAAAATGGTGAAAACTTTGATATGTATGAATAATACCATCATGTTACATATCACTGGGAAGGGCATTTAATTCAAAAATGTAATGAAACAGAACAGAGTGTAATATCTCTATCAAAAGTTATGGCCAAAAAAACCAGAGAAAACAAAAATACAACTGTGACATCACTTCCTGTTGTGATGTCACTTCCGGGGCACTGCACTCTGCACTGGGCTACACTTTCATTAGCTACGCCCCTGAGTGTGATACAAAAGGGGGAGAAAGTAAACACAGAGAAAGGGTGCCAATATAGAGAGGCATTTAGGAATTGCTATTGGGACAGCCAATCTGGGAGCAGATTGTACAGTATGAACTATGTACAGGTAACCTGAACTCCTTGGAGGAAGGGTGGTATAACAATGTGATCCTTTTGGTCCTAAATAGCACTGGGGAAGTATCTAAAATGGGGTGCAACTTCAGCATGGAGGAAGGGAGCTAACTTTTTGCCTCTGCCATGTGCCTCTGCTATGTATCATGCACAGCCCTCATATGCTAGTTTAATTTTTTTAAAGCTTCTATTAAAAGCAAATGGAAACTTTTATTCTAATTGTAATAGCACATAGGGTGTGCATGTGGTATTTGAACCATATTAGGGGCAATGTATTAAAACCACCCACCTAGTACAATGTTTTTTTGTCATTTATGGTGCCCTGACTGCTCTATTTAAAGAAAAACAAAAACAGATCAAGGTAATGCATTTGCATTACCTGTAGTTAGGCCCTCAGAAAAGATGTAATACACTCTTGACTCTTATAAGACCATCCATGTGACCAGCCCAAGAAATACTCTTCTCCCTTGGCTTCATTTGCCCTGGGTGATGTCATCACGCTCACTCACTACGCAATAACTGGTTGACTAAGATCGCAGAATGACCCCAGGAAAAATGATGCCAAACAGCAGCAGCCTGGAGAAACAGGCTGCAAGATGACACCATCCAGATGCTTTCATGTACAGGACCATTTTGCCTCCTGCTTGAGGTGTGGCCATCAGAATTGTACACGGTATTCCAGAACTGTACACTGTGGTTTCCGTATTTATTTTTCACATTTTTATACCACCCTTCCTCCAAGGAGTTCAGGTTACTGTACATAGTTCCTCCCCTACTTTTGTCCACACAACCCTGTGAGGGAAGTGAGACAGGCAGCCCAATCCTGAGCTGCCTGGGTGCCACTAACACAGCTGCAGTCAAATGGCTACCGCTGCATCCCTTGGTAGCCAAGCTGTTAACAAAAAGAGCTGAGTTTCAGGGGAATTAATATATTTTACAGCTTCAGCTCAGTTGGAACATAGAATCGTAGGCTGGATAACGAGACAGCGGAATGCAGAAATCCTTGTTTCCTCAAGAAGAGACTGAGATGGACACTCTGGGAGAAGCATGGGGACACTCCAGGAGTGACAATTTGCTAGTCAAATTGCCTTAGTATTTCAGGTTTTTTTGGAGTTGCTTCTACATGCAGGGGCTTAATGTGTAACTTTGT